>RXON01001832.1:0-29668 GCA_009667805.1 Leptobrachium leishanense | reverse complement strand
CGTATTTAGCAGATACAGTGTCACAAGGTAATGCTGTATTTAGCAGATACAGTGTCACAAGGTAAAGCTGTATTTAGCAGATACAGTGTCACAAGGTAATGCTGTATTTAGCAGATACAGTGTCACAAGGTAATGCTGTATTTAGCAGATACAGTGTCACAAGGTAAAGCTGTATTTAGCAGATACAGTGTCACAAGGTAATCTGTATTTAGCAGATACAGTGTCACAAGGTAAATGCTGTATTTAGCAGATACAGTGTCACAAGATAATGCTTATTTAGCAGATACAGTGCACCAAGTAATGCTGTATTAGCAGATACAGCATTATCTTGTGACACTGTATCTGCTAAATACAGCATTACCTTGTGACACTGTATCTGCTAAATAAAGCTTTACCTTGTGACACTGTATCTGCTAAATAAAGCATTACCTTGTGACACTGTATCTGCTAAATACAGCATTATCTTGTGACACTGTATCTGCTAAATAAAGCATTATCTTGTGACACTGTATCTGCTAAATACAGCTTTACCTTGTGACACTATCTGCTAAATAAAGCATTATCTTGTGACACTGTATCTGCTAAATAAAGCATTATCTTGTGACACTGTTCTGCTAAATAAAGCATTACCTTGTGACACCTGTATCTGCTAAATAAAGCATTATCTTGTGACACTGTATCTGCTAAATACAGCATTATCTTGTGACACTGTATCTGCTAAAATAAGCATTACCTTGTGACACTGTATCTGCTAAATAAAGCATTATCTTGTGACACTGTATCTGCTAAATACAGCATTAATCTTGTGACACTGTATCTGCTAAAACAAGCATTATCCTTGTGACACTGTATCTGCTAAATAAAGCTTTACCTTGTGACACTGTATCTGCTAAATACAGCTTTACCTTGTGACACTGTATCTGCTAAATAAAGCATTATCTTGACACTGTTCTGCTAAATAAAGCATTATCTTGTGACACTGTATCTGCTAAATAAAGCATTACCTTGTGACACTGTATCTGCTAAATAAAGCATTACCTTGTGACACTGTATCTGCTAAATAAAGCATTATCTTGTGACACTGTATCTGCTAAATAAAGCATTACCTTGTGACACTGTATCTGCTAAATAAAGCATTACCTTGTGACACTGTATCTGCTAAATAAAGCATTACCTTGTGACACTGTATCTGCTAAATAAAGCATTATCTTGTGACACTGTATCTGCTAAATAAAGCATTATCTTGTGACACTGTATCTGCTAAATAAAGCATTATCTTGTGACACTGTATCTGCTAAATAAAGCATTACCTTGTGACACTGTATCTGCTAAATACAGCATTACATTGTGACACTGTATCTGCTAAATAAAGCATTACCTTGTGACACTGTATCTGCTAAATAAAGCATTACCTTGTGACACTGTATCTGCTAAATAAAGCATTACCTTGTGACACTGTATCTGCTAAATACAGCATTATCTTGTGACACTGTATCTGCTAAATACAGCATTATCTTGTGACACTGTATCTGCTAAATACAGCATTACCTTGTGACACTGTATCTGCTAAATACTGCATTATCTTGTGACACTGTATCTGCTAAATACAGCATTATCTTGTGACGCTGTATCTGCTAAATAAAGCATTATCTTGTGACACTGTATCTGCTAAATAAAGCATTATCTTGTGACACTGTATCTGCTAAATAAAGCATTACCTTGTGACACTGTATCTGCTAAATAAAGCTTTACCTTGTGACACTGTATCTGCTAAATAAAGCATTATCTTGTGACACTGTATCTGCTAAATAAAGCATTACCTTGTGACACTGTATCTGCTAAATAAAGCTTTACCTTGTGACACTGTATCTGCTAAATAAAGCATTACTTGTGACACTGTATCTGCTAAATACAGCATTATCTTGTGACACTGTATCTGCTAAATACAGCATTATCTTGTGACACTGTATCTGCTAAATAAAGCATTACCTTGTGACACTGTATCTGCTAAATAAAGCATTATCTTGTGACACTGTCTCTGCTAAATACAGCATTACCTTGTGACACTGTATCTGTTAAATAAAGCATTATCTTGTGACACTGTATCTGCTAAATAAAGCATTACCTGTGACACTGTATCTGCTAAATAAAGCATTACCTTGTGACACTGTATCTGCTAAATAAAGCTTTACCTTGTGACACTGTATCTGCTAAATAAAGCATTACCTTGTGACACTGTATCTGCTAAATAAAGCATTATCTTGTGACACTGTATCTGATAAATAAAGCATTACCTTGTGACACTGTATCTGCTAAATAAAGCATTACCTTGTGACACTGTATCTGCTAAATACAGCATTACCTTGTGACACTGTATCTGCTAAATACAGCATTGCCTTGTGACACTGTATCTGCTAAATAAAGCATTACCTTGTGACACTGTATCTGCTAAATACAGCATTATCTTGTGACACTGTATCTGCTAAATAAAGCATTATCTTGTGACACTGTATCTGCTAAATAAAGCATTATCTTGTGACACTGTATCTGCTAAATAAAGCATTACCTTGTGACACTGTATCTGCTAATAAAGCTTTACTTGTGACACTGTATTTGCTAATACAGCTTTACCTTGTGCACTGTTATCTGCTAAATAAGCTATTTTGTGACACTGTATCTGCTAAATACAGCATTAATTGTGACACTGTATCTGCTAAATACAGCATTAATTGTGACAACTGTATCTGCTAATCAGCATTATCTTGTGACACTGTATCTGCATAAAGCTTACCTTGTGACACTGTATCTGCTAATAAGCTTTATTGTGACACTGTATCTGCTAAACAGCATTATCTTGTGACACTGTATCTGCTATACACATTATTCTTGTGACACTGTATCTGTAAATAAGCTTTACCTTGTGACCTTGTATCTGATAAATAAAGCATTTATCCTTGTGAACTGTATTGCTAAATAAAGCATTATTGTGACAATGTATCTGCTAAATAAAGCATTACTTGTGACACTGTATCTGCTAAATAAAGCTTTACCTTGTGACACTGTATCTGCTAATAAAGCATTACTTGTGAATGTATCTGCTAAATAAAGATTACTTGTGACACTGTATTGCTAAATAAGCATTACCTTGTGACACTGTATCTGCTAAACAAGCATTACCTTTGTGACACTGTATCTGCTAAATAAAGTTTATCTTGTGACCTGTATCTGCTAAATAAGCATTACCTTGTGCACTGTATCTGCTAATAGCATTACCTTGTGACTGTATCTGCTAAATAAAGCATTATCTTGTGACACTGTATCTGCTAAATAAAGCATTATCTTGTGACACTGTATCTGCTAAATACAGCATTACTTTGTGACACTGTATCTGCTAAATAAAGCATTACCTTGTGACACTGTATCTGCTAAATACAGCATTACCTTGTGACACTGTATCTGCTAAATAAAGCATTACCTTGTGACACTGTATTTGCTAAATAAAGCATTACCTTGTGACACTGTATCTGCTAAATAAAGCATTACCTTGTGACACTGTATCTGCTAAATACAGCATTACCTTGTGACACTGTATCTGCTAAATAAAGCATTACCTTGTGACACTGTATCTGCTAAATAAAGCATTATCTTGTGACACTGTATTTGCTAAATAAAGCATTATCTTGTGACACTGTATCTGCTAAATACAGCATTACTTTGTGACACTGTATCTGCTAAATAAAGCATTACCTTGTGACACTGTATCTGCTAAATAAAGCATTACCTTGTGACACTGTATCTGCTAAATACAGCATTACCTTGTGACACTGTATCTGCTAAATAAAGCATTACCTTGTGACACTGTATTTGCTAAATAAAGCATTACCTTGTGACACTGTATCTGCTAAATAAAGCTTTACCTTGTGACACTGTATCTGCTAAATACAGCATTACCTTGTGACACTGTATCTGCTAAATAAAGCATTACCTTGTGACACTGTATTTGCTAAATAAAGCATTATCTTGTGACACTGTATCTGCTAAATACAGCATTACCTTGTGACACTGTATTTGCTAAATAAAGCATTATCTTGTGACACTGTATCTGCTAAATACAGCATTACTTTGTGACACTGTATCTGCTAAATAAAGCATTACCTTGTGACACTGTATCTGCTAAATAAAGCATTACCTTGTGACACTGTATCTGCTAAATAAAGCATTATCCTTGTGACACTGTATCTGCTAAATAAAGCATTACCTTGTGACACTGTATCTGCTAAATAAAGCATTACCTTGTGACACTGTATCTGCTAAATACAGCATTACCTTGTGACACTGTATCTGCTAAATAAAGCATTATCTTGTGACACTGTATCTGCTAAATAAAGCATTATCTTGTGACACTGTATCTGCTAAATACAGCATTACCTTGTGACACTGTATCTGCTAAATAAAGCATTACCTTGTGACACTGTATCTGCTAAATACAGCATTACCCTGTGACACTGTATCTGCTAAATAAAGCATTATCTTGTGACACTGTATCTGCTAAATAAAGCATTACATTGTGACACTGTATCTGCTAAATAAAGCATTACCTTGTGACACTGTATCTGCTAAATAAAGCATTATCTTGTGACACTGTATCTGCTAAATAAAGCATTACCTTGTGACACTGTATCTGCTAAATACAGCATTACCTTGTGACACTGTATCTGCTAAATAAAGCTTTACCTTGTGACACTGTATCTGCTAAATAAAGCATTATCTTGTGACACTGTATCTGCTAAATAAAGCTTTACCTTGTGACACTGTATCTGTTAAATACAGCATTATCTTGTGACACTGTATCTGCTAAATAAAGCATTACCTTGTGACACTGTATCTGCTAAATACAGCATTACCCTGTGACACTGTATCTGCTAAATACAGCATTACCTTGTGACACTGTATCTGCTAAATACAGCATTACCCTGTGACACTGTATCTGCTAAATACAGCATTACTTTGTGACACTGTATCTGCTAAATAAAGCATTATCTTGTGACACTGTATCTGCTAAATACAGCATTACCTTGTGACACTGTATCTGCTAAATACAGCATTATCTTGTGACACTGTATCTGCTAAATAAAGCATTACCTTGTGACACTGTATCTGCTAAATACAGCATTACCTTGTGACACTGTATCTGCTAAATACAGCATTACCTTGTGACACTGTATCTGCTAAATACAGCATTACCTTGTGACACTGTATCTGCTAAATAAAGCATTACCTTGTGACACTGTATCTGCTAAATAAAGCATTACCTTGTGACACTGTATCTGCTAAATAAAGCATTACCTTGTGACACTGTATCTGCTAAATACAGCATTACCTTGTGACACTGTATCTGCTAAATAAAGCATTACCTTGTGACACTGTATTTGCTAAATAAAGCATTACCTTGTGACACTGTATCTGCTAAATAAAGCATTACCTTGTGACACTGTATCTGCTAAATAAAGCATTACCTTGTGACACTGTATCTGCTAAATAAAGCATTACCTTGTGACACTGTATCTGCTAAATAAAGCATTATCTTGTGACACTGTATCTGCTAAATAAAGCATTACCTTGTGACACTGTATCTGCTAAATAAAGCATTACCTTGTGACACTGTATCTGCTAAATAAAGCATTATCTTGTGACACTGTATCTGCTAAATAAAGCATTACCTTGTGACACTGTATCTGCTAAATACAGCATTACCTTGTGACACTGTATCTGCTAAATAAAGCTTTACCTTGTGACACTGTATCTGCTAAATCAAGGTCAAGGTGCCCCATGCTGTCAAAGCCCTGCTTGATGTAAAAGGAAGTTACTGGTTCAGCAACAGCCGGATGACGAAGTACCAAGCTATGATGTGTGGGAATCCACGGGTTCATTTGGACCTCCTCGCTACCTTGAACCCTGCTACTTTACTGCCTGACTGTGAAGAGGATCCAGATCATGAATGCCTCCAAGTCATGGAAGAAGTGTTCAGTAGAAGGCCAGATTTAAAAGACGTACCCCTAGACAAATACGATCTACAGCTATTCACTAATGGTAGCAGTTATATGGATGATGGAAAGAAAGTCTCCGCCTATGTGGTCGTCTCAGCAGAAGAGATTATTGAAGCAAATTCTCTACCAGGCCATACATCTGCACAACTGGCTGAAATAACAGCCCTAACCAGGGCTCTACAACTTTCCGAAGGCAAAAGAGTAAATATCTACACTGACTCCAAATATGCCTTTATGACTGTCCATGCACATGGTGCACTCTACAAAGAAAGAGGTCTACTTACTTTCTCAGGACAACAAATCAAGTATGCAGCTGAAATAACAGCCCTCCTAGAAGCTGTATGGAAACCAAGTGCTGCCAGTATCATGCACTGTCGTGGCCACCAGAAAGGCCATGATGAAATCCCGAAAGGCAACAGGCACACTGACCAGGCCGCAAAAGCGGCTGCAAAACCATTGCTAACAACTGATCAAGCCAAAGTCCTGCTCTGCAAGCAAGAGGACCAACCTGCCATGCCAAACTACGAATTCTACATGAATTGGAGAAAATTTGAACCTGGAGGCAAATTTATTAAAATTATGTTGCACAAATGGCACAATGATTACAAACTGTTAAAACTCAATTATGATTATATCCAATGGCTCTTCCCAACCCGGTCACAAGGCCGAAATTTCTACTCCACTCCTCTGAACCCTCAAGAGACACGTCTTATGATTAACACCTCAGAAGTTCAGCAAAGACTCCGCCGAGCATACAAAATGATGCTGAAATTCTTCGTCGTAAAACTAATGAGGAAGTATGGGGAAGATACAGAAGTAATCGAAGTTAAACGAGCAGAAAATTTCACCTCACATTTCGAAAATCTAACAACCAACCCTCACAATAATCTGAGAATTACACGAATACTGCTAAATTTAGAAAAATTAGGAGCAGAAAAATACCAAGCCCCATTGGTGAGGTTCTTCCTCAAGGAGATCCTTATCAAAAACAAACTGCCAAAATTGAAGGAAAGTGTGATAAACTTTTTTATACCAGCAGTAAGAGATTCACAGGAAAGACAAGATCTGCTGTTCTTTGCCTGGCGATACTATTTCCCAAAAGAAGAATTTATCTAGAGAAACCATGAAGAATTGGCACGATACAAAGCAAAACCAGTGGTAGCTGCACTCCTACCGGCGCCACTGAGCGAATGGACGCCTGTGTATTCAGAGAAAGAGAAGAAATGGTTATCAGAAGAACAAGGCAGATATGGAGAAAACGGATGGTTCCAGTTGAATAATAGACAAAAAGTTCTACCAGCAACATTGGCACCTGAGATTATAAGAATGCTCCACGCAAGTACCCATGGAGAAAGAGAAATGATGGAACAACAATTGGAGCCACATTTCTACGTGCCAGGACTGTCAGTAATCTGCAAAACAATAGCCCAGCAGTGCTTGACATGTGCCAAAAATAATCCAAGAATAGGCCCATCTCAACCTCCAGGGAAGCAGCCGATCGGGCTATCCCCAATGGCATCGTTACAGATAGATTTCACAGTGTTGCCACCCTGCAAAGGATATAAATATCTACTAGTAATGGTGTGTACCCTGACAGGATGGGTAGAAGCTTTCCCAACAAGAACGGAGAAAACAGTGGAAGTGGTGAAATGTCTGATGAAGGAAATAATACCACGCTATGGACTTCCTCTCGAAATAGGGTCGGACAATGGCCCGCATTTATACAGAACTGTTTACAGCAATTTGCTCGACTATTAGGCATCACCTGGAAGTTATATACGGCTTACAGGCCCCAAAGCTCAGGAAAAGTCGAGAGAATGAACCGCACCCTAAAGACTTTAATGTCCAAACTGTGCCAAGAGACGTCACTAGGCTGGTTGAATGTGCTGCCGATAGTCCTATTGCACATTAGGTGCAGGCCAACCCCCCCAATTGAAGCTAAGTCTGTACGAACTTATGTTTTGACGGCCTACCCCTCCGATTAATGGACTAAGGGGAGACCTTCGGACATTAGAGAAAACTAAATTAAATGATCAAGTTGTGCTGTTGGGTAAAGCAATGCAGAAATTAAATACTTGAATGGGAGATAATATACCTCACTTTTTATACCCCCCACTGCATAAGTATTATCCAGGTGATTCAGTATGGATGAAGGAGTGGAAAAATGATCCACTAGGCCAAAAATGGAGAGGTCCTTACTTTGTTCTGTTATCAACCCCTACAGCAGTAAAGGTTGCTGAGGTGGTCCCGTGGATACATCACTCCAGACTGAAGGTAGCTGCAGCCAATCCTTAACCAATATGGAAGGTCGTCACCAACGAGACCAATCCACTGAGGCTAAAGATAACAAAGACCACAGTCGTGAGCCCGAGAGATTCGACTGAGAGCATCCAAGATACTCAACCCGTGGGTGTTTTGATGGATACGAGGTCTGATTATCCCCTGATAAGAGATGCTGAAAGGGTTATTTTTAGGGGCCCGGCCCCGACCCGTGATCAACCGGAAATGTCTTTTGTTTTTAAAATTCCGGCGGGGAGGGATTGGGTTTATGTGACTGTGAAGAGAATTGCCCAAGGGTTTTTGACAGTTGGGGCAATTCTGGTACTGATTTTGTTTCTTGCACATTTGATCCATGGACTATCACGTGGAGCATGCCCCAGGTACCCAAGCACCACCAAGAAAGTGGAAATTTCCCAGATCTGGAATGATACGCACCCGGTGATGGAGAACCGTACCATGTAGAGACAAAAACGAGAGGCGCTATCTAGAACCAGCCCAAGAGGACATTTACTTGTGCAATTTAAATATGACTATGCTAAAACGTCTGGGCAAACCGCATGCTGGGTGTGTAGTAGACTGCACCCAGAGACAATTCATATACCATTTGCCTCTGTCCCAATGAATTTGAGTATGTTTGCATCAGGGAATGTCACAATACAAGCAGTCGATGCATCGAGGGAGAAACCAAAATCATTCAGTCCCGGGTACCCCATAATAGGACCAGTGTACCAACCAGAATGGTGTTTTCAATTAGGACCAGATAAGGAGATAAATAACAAGGGTAGGTTATGTAACTCAAGTCAGTTCAACTGGACATTATACATTTATATATTCAGAACAGGACTAAAGGTGTATTATATATATATACGGTGCAGGCAACTCACTAGAGAGCAAGAGGAGGTGATTGCGAATGCAACCAATGGAAAGCAGGATGCAGTAAATATGATGAGACGGCTGAGACAACTTGCGATAGAGATAACAAAGGGAACACTATATTCATCACCATTTATAGTGAAAGGAGGGTACCAGGTGTGCTGTGAAAGGTGTGTTACACATGGATACCACCTACAGTAACGGGAATGTGTTATCTGGCTAAATTGATCCCAATCCAGAGGGTGAGGGGAGAAGACACTAAGTCAGACACAACACTTCACCCTAGGTACCCACTGGTGTTTGAAAGACAGAAGAGAGAGCTATTCAAGAAAGCGGATCGAATATGGGCATGGCTTCCAGCATGGACTGGATGGGGAAGAGAGTTGATGGCAAGAATGAACGGTTATGCCAGTTTGATGGATGAGATTTTGAATAAGACTAGTTTGGATATTCAGTTACTGAATCTGGAAGCATGGGAGATACGAAAGGTGCAAATGATATATAACATGGAACTGGAACAGATCAGTGCGGCTCTGAATGGATTGTGTGAGATGACGATGCATTATGAATGTTGCACTTTCATCAAGAACACTACACATGACATCCCTGACTATTACCAGGTAATCCAAGATCACCAGGAGAAGGTAGCACAGTTGCAGAACACAGCAAGGAGGATCGCTGCTGAAGGCTGGAATCCACTCCATGGGTTCGGAGCAATCGGAGATTGGTTCGGATCCATTCTGAGATTTATTTCACAGATTGGATCCATGATTCTGATGGTGGTGGTGATCTTGGTCGTAGGGACACTACTGTACCGCATAGGGCTATGTCTATGGCCACTATGCAAGAGAGCACTGGCACCCACACAGACACAGAAGATACCACTGATTATCCCACAAGACATATTCCCAGCAAAAATAGACCCCCCAAAGTATGAGGAACTTGAGAATAATAGTAGTGGTGTAATGGCTACAAGTCTCAGGAGAAGAACCTGAGGCTTGAGCCAAGGGGGGAATGAAGTGGAATCAGGCTGGAAGCTGGCCGCCATTATAAGCCAGGCGGTCATCTTGTTCAGAATATTGGTTCACTTGAAAATAACTAGGTAGGTTTTAGCTGAAACTAGAATGAAGCATACGTAGAAATTTAGGAATGTGTTAGATTAGCAGAAAAGCAATTAAAACCTGAGAAAGATCGAGGCTGTTCCTGGCACGAAGGGATAGAATGAGAAGTGGATACATCAAGGTCACAGAGGCCCCAGCAAGACAAAGGGAAGCATAGAAGATAGACCAGGTGCTACCCGCAACAAATGAACACAGGCGCTAGGGAGGCGAGCATAGTCCGGACTGAATGTAGCAACTAATCATGATCTGTCGAAACTAACATGAAGTTTGCCAATTTACAGCCAATGTAATGGAATGTCTTTGTATTAGACTAAGGGAGGTATTAACCCACGTGGGGTGGGATAGTGTCACAGGGAGGTGGGCTAATTGGGATGTACCTAATTATGTATTCGGGGTGAAGACCCCTTGTCGGGGTGAACTCGGGGCTCAGTCTTTGCGATTCAATCCTGTCTGAGCATCTTCTGTGACATCACAATAAAGTTGGTCTTTCCTGAAGAGACTCGTGTTCAGACAATCCTTGCTCGTGTCCGGTCCGGCCTCGTCCCGAGTGAACCAAGTGGATTCCGGTAACAATATAACCTTCCTGAATACCAGATATTGCTTTGTTGTGGATGCTATCAAGTGCATTTGGGGCTCTGTACAATTTTGCTTGTTCAAGCACATGTCTGTCCACCATTTTAGGACGCAGCATGGGGACTGACCACGTGTCGGCCATTTTAAGCCAAGGCTGGTGGCCATCTCGGTGCTTAATGCGGTCAGTAACATGTGCTCAATTAATTGTACAACCTTTGGTGCCCATAGTTCATCTAAAGCGAAGCAATCTATTTTACAAGGCATATCGCGCAGGATTATCACCTGAAGCGATATTCGGAACCAAAACAAATGGCGAGGATATCTACCTGATAACTGGACATAATATAAGTGAGTTTAAATAAGCCTGTGTTTTCACCAGTCTGCTTAAAATCGCTGCAGTCCTATTAAAAATGACTTTCTTTGCAAAGAAAGTGTCAGGAAATATTTCTAAATATGGTTCTATTCCTGCGTGGGTGAAATATTGTGTAAGCTCTGAGGTTTAGGAAGATATAGTGGCCATCCAAACAGATTTAGAAACTAATCGTTTTAAATGTGATATATAGTCTGACCGTTAACCCCTTTAATGCTGAGCATCCTGTAGGGAAAAAAAAAAGTTACGTTTTTAATTTTAATGTTATGGTCATGACGGATATCTTTGGAAAGGCCAAGCTCTGCTCTTCCCAATGTCACCTTGATCGATCATGTGCGATGCACAGGCACTGAGATGCAGTGTTCCAAATGACCCCTGTGCCATCTGGCTGCAGAGAAGCAGGCAGCGCAGCCCCTCCCTCCCTTCTTGTGGGCACGCTGATCCAGCAACTCCTATCACTGGGCCTGGCAGGTGCTAGGGGTCAGGGTGAGGAGCTGTTGGGGGAAAAGGGGGAACTATTGGGGTTAGGAGGGAACAGAGAATGACTATGTCCCTCTGCCTGTATTATACCTGTGGGGGGGGGGGCAGTGGGGGAAGCTGTCCCAGCCCATCAGCATGTACAGCCAGCAGAAAGTGCAGGGAGAAAGTGGGGTGGGGCAATTGACAGCATGTGGCCGAAACCCCTATGCTGGACAGATGCTGTACAGAACTGCATGTCCAGGGCGTCGGCACAGGCATTTAAAATTCCTATAGCCTATTGCTAAAAGTAAATGGGCTGACAAAAGCCCAGGTGCCAGGTGCAAATTCTAGTTGCCATTACGACCTGATGTCTGGGATTTGTCAAGCCCTGCATTAGATGAATGAATGAGTAATCTCAGAAGTTTCACGTGTGTATGTTTGTTATTCCGTCTCCCCATTCTACAGCTCTATAGAACTTGTCATCTGAAACATAAGCCAGGAAACTGGATAAAGTGAAAACCCCTTTGTCACGGAATGGCCCAGCACCCTCAGCCAGGGGCGGTGCAGTGACAGTGGTGGCTATGGACACTTGGGTGCGGTGGCACGCACCTAGTTTTGCAAGTACTTTTATTTAGATGTGATATTGTGTGGTGTAATAAAGTGTCCCCGTTGGTTTATTGCGTAATGTATTTTCCCTTTGTCTGCCTTGCTCGCCGCCATTTTCCGATCACCTTGTGGCGCAGTTCAGAATCTTCGATTCGGAAAATGGCCGATTCGAACCATCCGGTTCGAATCGTAAAATGGCCGATTCGGACCATCCGGTCCGAATCGGCGACTCCCTGAATCGTAATGGCCAATGGGTCCTGGGAGGGCGGGCAGGGATTCCCATTGTATTGTAATTTTGTGTAAAGTTAATAAATGCTTGAGCTGTGCATAATAAAGGCAGATTTAGCAGTGCATCCAGCCTCGTCTGATGTGTTATCTCTCCGCCGTAATTCTTATTCTGAGAATCCCTCGAGGTCTCAGGGTGCGGTGTCCCAGACGATCCGAACCGAATCGAGCGCTCTGTGCCTGCATCGGGCATCAGGGCAGAGGCGCAGCGGCTGGTGTTCGGTTCCCAGATTGAGGGATCCGATCCGAAGGGCGCGGCCGTGTACCGCGCTTCGGTATTGCGAGGGATTGCAGTAAGATCCGAATCCCTCGCCGATCCCGCAAGATCCGAAGATTCATCTGTCCCCGATCCGAAAAGTCCTCTACCGGAGATCCGAAGATTCACCCGCACCTGGATCGGAAACGTTTCCCGCAAGAGAAGATCCGAAACGTTTCCCACATAAGATCCGAAGATTCCTCCGCGGCTGGCAGATCCGATTTCCACGAACGTCCCACACCCACAAGGTCAGTGAACCAGCTGCTCGGGACGCTGAGTGCCGTATGGCTCAGTGGTCGGGCTGGTTCTAGACAGGGGTCCCCTCCACCGCCCGCTAACTCCATCCCGGGGTCACGCCAGGCCGCACGAGACGCCGAGTGAGCGTCGCTCGGTAGTCGGGCCAGCGGTAAGCGACGGGGTCACGCAGATTGAGCACACCCGCAGGCGGAACAACATCTCCATTCCGTCATACCCTTCACACACATTACTGCCCCTCTATATAATTTCGCTTATTCTGTTGGACTTTGTGTTAGGGTAGCGCAAGTCAGGATAGGTCAGGAACAGTCCTTGTGCTACGGAAGCATAGAACTGAGGCCAGGTCAGGAATAGTCCTTGTGCTAGGACAGCACAGGACCAAGAATAAGGAAAAGACAATCTGTAGGGATCAGTAAGGGTCCCAAAAGCTCTCTGGATCACCAGCACTAGTGCCACGCCTGCTCCTGCGTTGCAAGCTGATAAGATTCTCCAGATACAGAGTACAGTTCTAGGGTAGAACGTCTTGTGGTGTCTGGGCATCCGTATCACAGTCGCGCAGTCATACTATCTAGATATGCGTTTGGTGTTGTGCATGATTTTGGAGACATATGGAAACGTAGAAATGTGTTTTTGTTTTATTAATTAATTTTCTTTCTTTTACAGGACGAAAAGAGAAAAATCCAATAGATCAAGAGATTAATAACGTGCATATTTGTGTAATACAATTACTTACCAAGGCTGATCTCTTCGGAAATCTAATGATTTGGAAAAAAGATTCCTTTGGTCTCTCTTTTTCCAAAGTGGGGATATTGTGGTCTTAGACTAGGGTCAGATGAGAGCATTTTGTACGGACTGTGCGTCGGTGCAGTACGGACGTACTTTCTGACTGACGATAAGGTAGTGGCCAAACAGTCCGTTTTTTTTGACTGACGTATTTTTTGACTGATGTAGCAGGGAAAATAAATTACAATGAAAAACCATTCTGTCCGTCAAAAATGCTGGACGTATAAATGCAGTCCGTCTGACCACGCTCCATCACTCACACTCAAAGCTATGCAGAGGTTGTGGACGTGGCGCACTCCACACGTCCGTTCTAGCAGTATTACGTTCTTGCCTAACCTGCGTCCGTTTGCAGCGTCCGTCAGCCTCCGCACTTCTGTGCGGACGTACTTCGGGTGTGGGGCTCCATTTAACACAATTGTATGCTATCACGGACGTACTTATGTGCGGTAACACGGACGTTAACACTGCGTTCGTCTGACCCCCAGCCTTACCGAGATTAACTGCATTAACTTCTACTTACCCCTACCGCTCTGAGAAAGAGAGGAGGGGGGGTTGATGCTTCCTTTTATTTTTAAGGTTTGTGAAGTTTTTAGAAAATTTAAAGTATTTGTGAATGTTGATAGAAGGCGATGAGTGTCTGGCTGTGAGTGACGAACATGACGGAAGCCAGTGAATAGAAAGTGATGGAAGTTGATTGAAGGTGAATGGGGAGTGATTAGTCAAGGAAGTTGTTTTTTGCTATGTTCGACTTTTGTTTCATCCTGCTTGTCTAGTTTCTTCCTTGTCTATTGTATGTCATTCTTAGAGATATTGGCACACTATGGAAGTGCCTTTGCTGAACGTTACAAGTTTAAATACATGTTTTTCTTTACAGCCATAACGATATAAGTTTTAACCATGTAAGTTTTTAACGTTGCAAGTTTGAAACCCTGACAGGTTATTAACATTTTTTCAAGGCTCTTTAATTTAGGTGAAAATTGCCCGAGTAACGCATGCCAACGCTCATTGCAGCTGATGCTGATCAAGCTAGATGGAAGATCATTAATTTGATACCAATATCGATATAGCTATTGAAATTGAAGGAAATTTACTCAAATACACATCATCATTACACATTGCAATGTTCCGCTTCCTTTACCGGATACCAAGATCAATAACAGAGTTTACCAGACACCGGGCAATAAAACATTCTAACAAAAGGAGTTGTATTTCAGCTTAAATTATTATGAAAAAAAGAAAAACACAGAACTTTACATCTTTATGTTCAGAAGAATCATCACTTTGCTGTTCTCAGAAGGATATTCTACGCAAGATACCTGAATGTTATTTCTAAGTGATGAATACTTTGTATTCTAATATTTCGTATCGTATATTATTATGTGATCTCAATTCTTATTTTTAAGGAGTAAGTAAATGCCCTGATTATATTTATGATAGTGCAGGTCGCATTCAATTAAAACTGGAGTTAGAGTATTTTCAATAATGTACTCAGGAAATCATAATGGTCTTTTAATTTAGCTGTCCAAAATAGTCTTATAACAATACATCCAGCATTAAATAGAATATAATATATTATTAACCAGGTGGTTAAACTAGTCCCATTACTGTGAATAAAATATAAATAATGTTTTAATACGTCTAATGGTGATCTTAGCGGTAATGAATTAATAGCTTTAACTTAATGTTACACCTAAAATGACTAAATTCTTTATATAAACCAGGTGTAAAGGATGGAATTGCAGAAAGATTTCAGTTGGTTTTATTGAGAATTATTTGGTTGATTATATTTACCATATATTTTGATGGAATTTTATTTTACTAGAAATGTTTTGCTTAATTGACACTAAACAAGAACAGAAGTGTATAGAAATATTTTGTTACTAAATGGGTGTAGGGCGCACGATGGCTGGTCTTCGGGCTACAGTTGCACATATACTTTTTTTATAAAGAACTGAGTCAGATGTAGTATGACCCTGTGGGTTATATACAAAAGAGGCTGCATGAGGTCCATAGCCTGAGGGAGGTTTGGGTTTTTATTGTTATTGGCCTCTGTGGGAAATTATAGTATCTGTGTTTCTTTTTCCTACACTAACATGCTCGTCTCTGTTGCAGTTGTGTGGTTGTCTGCAAGAGGAGTGAATCTGTTTACTTGTCCCCTCTCAGCCTGGCCCCAACGGTTTTCCTTTTGCTATGTTGGCATTTGCCATTGTTTTCATCATCATCATTTTTACCAAGAGCCTGACAGTCATCAAGTACCCGCTGACTGAGTCCTGAGTGGATTGTGGACAGATCACAGGTGAGGCACGGCCAGAATACAAAGACCACTACCTAGAGAGTTCCAGTGGGAGCTCAGGTCCTCTCGTTTCCATGACACACAGGGTCACAATGATGATTATGAACGAACTCACAATGTGATGTCACTGAGAGCCGATTGTCCACCCAGTACAGATAAGGACATACTGCTGGTTTGATGTCGATGCCACCTTCTCCTGACTGCTGAGTATCCACCCTCAAAGACTCCACTCTGAAACTCAAAATTGCCTACACTGGGAAACAATATTTTTCCTCTTTTCTTCAATAAGACTGTCCTCATTTTTGTTACAATAACTCCCTTAGATAAGGCTGAGAGGGTGAATTAGGAGAATGAGAATGCATCTTCTGTGAGTAGGTGTGTATGAAGTTTGTGGAGTGAATCTTAGTACAGATAAAGATCTGACTCATGACAATAAGTATCAATGCTTACTTTTTACTAAAATGAGGTTACGTAAATCATTCTTTTCTTGTTTAGTGGAATTTATTTGGGAAATAGAATTTAACCAGAGCCCATGGACTAAGTAAGTGTCTGATGGATTTGACTGCATTTTTTGGTCTGGGTTCACGGTTCGGTTCCTTGGGGATGAAAATCCTTAACATTGTACCAGGTATAATAATGCTTTTGCTTTTCCTAGTAATTATGTACAAGGTAATATGGTTATAGTGAAATGTTACTCCCTCCTGCGAACCCTGACCCATACTGCACCCCTGCTTGCTTTCCCCTATATAGTGCGACGCTTGACCAGGTCCTGAGCCTGGAAGGGAAGCCAACGGTCCTTTGGACCCACGAATGATTTGTATGGGAAGATCCCCGAGTGAACTATCCCATGGACACTATTCTCACCTTATATTTATTGGTTGTCACTTTTTGTGACAAAAGAAGGGATTGTAAGGGATTTTATATCCAAAATTATAAGTAATTGAGCTCTTCAATTCATTGCTTGCTTCTCCCCCAATTGTCCTCAGGCCATCTGTCCCAACCCCCTGCTCTGCTGTATGGGAGACCCCACCCGGCAATACCATGAGGCAAATCCCTTATAACCGGTTTCTCTGTGACACGTGGCAGTCTCTGGTTATCACATCTGCTTCTCCATTTTGTTTGTAAGGTTATATATATACACTCCTGTTGATGAATACAGTTACAGTTTTGAAGGACATGGCAGGTTGTGTCTGTGTCTCATTTTGCACAAACGCGCGTTCATCAATGCCTGGGTACAGCAAATCCTGACCGGTAACGGAGATGGGGGGACACGCGGAGAATGGAGATGGGAAAGGAGAGCCGTTCAGACATAACAAATGTCAACCCCCTCCCCTCACAGCACCTCAATGTCAGCCCCTCCCCCTCACAGCACCTCAATGTCAGCCCCTCCCCTCACAGCACCTCAATGTCAGCCCCTCCCCCTCACAGCACCTCAATGTCAGCCCCTCCCCCTCACAGCACCTCAATGTCAACCCCTCCCCCTCACAGCACCTCAATGTCAGCCCCTCCCCCTCACAGCACCTCAATGTCAGCCCCTCCCCCTCACAGCACCTCAATGTCAGCCCCTCCCCCTCACAGCACCTCAATGTCAGCCCCACCCTCTTAAACCACCTCTATTAGCCCCTCCCCTTTATACATCACTGTGAGCCCCTCCCCTTTACACCTCACTGTCAGCCCCTCCCCCTTACACTCGGGCCACAGCCCCTCCCCCTTACACTCGGGCCACAGCCCCTCCCCCTTACACTCGGGCCACAGCCCCTCCCCCTTACACTCGGGCCACAGCCCCTCCCCCTTACACTCGGGCGTGCCCTGCGGTCACTCCATTTCCCCTAATGCCTTTGCGCATGCGCTGGCTTGCACGTTTCCGGGTTTGCACACATGTCGTGCGAGTCGTTGTCTTCCTGTCTGTCCAGACTCTCGGCTCCTCGCCTTGATTCGGCTGCAGTGAGTCGAGCCCTGAGCGCCCTGCGGAGCCGCCATGTGTCCCGGGTAGGAGGCGCCGAGCGGTTCCGGAAGCGGGGGGGCTTGGCGCTCCTCATCGCTCTCTTCACGGAGCCCTCAAAGGCGGAAGTTCTAGGGAGCTCGCGCCGGAACCTGGAGTTGGCGCTGAGCCTGCTGGGAAACAGCTGCACGGAGCCCGGGAGCCGAGTACAGGTGCGAGGCAGCCCTCCAATCCCCGCGCTCCACGCGATGACACACGCCCATTAATGTGGACAATAGCCAATCCTTGCTGTACATAGGCTCTTTACTCATAGCCACGCCTTCCTGTACCCACTCTGCTCTACGATTGGTCAGTGGGTTAACATACAGCCAATCACTGCACTTGATAGCAAGACACGCCCTTTACACCTGTTTAATCGGTCCTTACTCTCACATCCTTCCACCTAGGGCCCTCCCCCACCCAAACCCACCTCCCTGTCACCTCCCTGTCACCCCCCACCCAAACCCCCACCTCCCTGTCACCCCCCACCCAAACCCCCACCTCCCTGTCACCCCTTCCTGTCACTGCACCCCACCCAAACCCCACCTCCCTGTCACCCCCCACCTCCCTGTCACCGCCCACCCAAACCCCACCTCCCTGTCACCCCCCCACCCAACCCACCCCTGTCACCACCCCACCTCCCTGTCACCACCCCCACCTCCCTGTCACCCCCACCTCCCTGTCACCCCCCACCCACCTCCCTGTCACCCCCCCAACCCCACCTCCCTGTCACACCCCCACCTCCCTGTCACCACCCCCACCTCCCTGTCACCCCCACCTCCTGTCACCCCCCACCCAAACCCCACCTCCCTGTCACCCCCCACCTCCCTGTCACCCCCCACTCCCTGTCACCCCACCTCCCTGTCACCCCCACCCAAACCCCCACCTCCCTGTCACCCCCCCCACCCACCTCCCTGTCACCCCCACCCAAACCCCCACCTCCCTGTCACCCCCTTACCTTCCTGTCACCCCCCACCCAAACCCCCACCTCCCTGTCACCCCCACCTCCCTGTCACCCCCCACCCAAACCCCCACCTCCCTGTCACCCCACCTCCCTGTCACCCCCCACCTCCCTGTCACCCCCACCTCCTGTCACCCCCCACCCAAACCCCCACCTCCCTGTCACCCCCACCTCCATGTCACCCCCCACCCAAACCCCCACCTCCCTGTCACCCCCCACCTCCCTGTCACCCCCACCCAAACCCCACCTCCCTGTCACCCCCACCCAAACCCCCACCTCCCTGTCACCCCCCCCACCTCCCGTCACCCCCCACCCAAACCCCCACCTCCCTGCCACCCCACCTCCCTGTCACCCCCCACCCAAAACCCCACCTCCCTGTCACCCCCACCCAAACCCCACCTCCCTGTCACCCCCACCCAACCCCCACCTCCCTGTCACCCCCCCCACCAAACCCCACCTCCCTGTCACCCCCCACCCAAACCCCCACCTCCCTGTCACCCCCCACCTCCCTGTCACCCCCACCCAAACCCCACCTCCCTGCCACCCCCACCTCCCTGTCACCCCCACCACAAACCCCACCTCCCTGTCACCCCCCACCTCCCTGTCACCCCCACCCAAACCCCCACCTCCCTGTCACCCCCCACCCAACCCCCACCTCCCTGTCACCCCCACCTCCCTCACCCCCCACCCAAACCCCCACCCCCTGTCACCCCCCCTCCCTGTCACCCCCCACCCAAACCCACCTCCCTGTCACCCCCACCCAAACCCCCACCTCCCTGTCACCCCCTCCCTGTCACCCCATCCAAACCCCACCTCCCTTTCGCCTCCCCCCCTCCAAACCCCCACCTCCCGGTCGCCTCCCCCACCTCCCTGTCACCCCCCCTCCCTGTCACCCCCCACCCAAACCCCCACCTCCGTCACCCCCCACCCAAACCCCACCTCCTGTCACCCCCACCCAAACCCCACCTCCCTGTCACCCCCCCACCCAAACCCCCACTCCCTGTCACCCCCACCTCCCTGTCACCCCCACCCAAACCCCCACCTCCCTGTCACCACCCCCCTGTCACCCCCACCCAAACCCCCACCTCCCTGTCACCCCCACCTCCCTGTCACCCCCACCTCCCTGTCACCCCCCACCTCCCTGTCACCCCCCCCAAACCCCCACCTCCCTGTCACCCCCACCTCCCTGTCCACCCACCTCCCTGTCACCCCCACCCAAACCCCCACCTCCCTGCCACCCCCCTCCCTGTCACCCCCCACCCAAACCCCACCTCCGTCACCCCACCTCCCTGTCACCCCCCACCAAACCCCCACCTCCCTGTCACCCCCACCTCCCTGTCACCCCCACCTCCCTGTCACCCCCCACCTCCCTGTCACCCCCCACCCAAACCCCCACCTCCCTGTCACCCCCCACCCAAACCCCACCTCCGTCACCCCCCACCCAACCCCCACTCCCTGTCACCCCCCACCTCCCTGTCACCCCCCACCCAAACCCCACCTCCCTGTCACCCCCCCCACCCAACCCCACCTCCCTGTCACCCCCCCACCTCCCTGTCACCCCCCCATCTCCCTGTCACCCCCCCACCCAAACCCACACCTCCCTGCCACCACCTCCCTGCCACCCCCACCTCCCTGTCACCCCCCCACCTCCCTGTCACCCACCACCCAAACCCCCACCTCCCTGCCACCCCCACCTCCCTGTCACCCCCCACCCAAACCCCCACCTCCGTCACCCCCACTCTCCCTGTCACCCCCCACCAAACCCCCACCTCCCTGTCACCCCCCAAACCCCACCTCCCTGTCACCCCCCACCTCCCTGTCACCCCCACCTCCCTGTCACCCCCCACCCAAACCCCCACCTCCCTGTCACCCCCCCCACCTCCCTGTCACCCCCCACCCAAACCCCACCTCCCTGCCACCCCCACCTCCCTGTCACCCCCCCCACCTCCCTGTCACCCCCCACCAAACCCCCACCTCCCTGCCACCCCCACCTCCCTGTCACCCCCCACCAAACCCCCACCTCCGTCACCCCCACCTCCCTGTCACCCCCCACCCAAACCCCCACCTCCCTGTCACCCCCCACTCCCTGTCACCCCACCTCCCTGTCACCCCCACCTCCCTGTCACCCCCACCTCCCTGTCCACCCCCCCTCCCTGTCACCCCCCCTCCCTGTCACCCCCACCCAACCCCCACCCCCTGTCACCCCCCCACCTCCCTGTCACCACCCCACCCAAACCCCACCTCCCTGTCACCCCCCACCAAACCCCCACCTCCCTGTCACCCCCCCACCCAAACCCCCACCTCCCTGTCACCCCCCACCCAAACCCCCATCCCTGTGACCCCCACCCAAACCCCCACCTCCCTGTGACCCCCCCATCCAAACCCCCACCTCCCTGTCACCCCCCACCCAAACCACCCACCGTCCCGCCCCCCCCAAACCCACCTCTGTCACCCCCCATCCAAACCCCCACCTCCCTGTCACCCCCTCCCTGTCACCCCATCCAAACCCCCACCTCCCTTTCGCCTCCCCCCCCCCATCCAAACCCCACCTCCCGTCCCTCCCCCCCCCCCCCCCCCCCCCCCCCCCCCCCCCATTCCAATCCCCACCTCCCTGTCACCCCCCCCATCCAAACCCCCACCTCCCTGTCACCCCCCATCCAAACCCCCACCTCCCTGTCACCCCCTCCCTGTCACCCCCCATCCAAACCCCACCTCCCTGTCACCCCCTCCCTGTCACCCCCCATCCAAACCCCCACCTCCATGTCTCCCCCCCCCATCCAAACCCCACCTCCATGTCTCCCCCCCATCCAAACCCCCACCTCCATGTCTCACCCCCCATCCAAACCCCCACCTCCCTTTCGCCTCCCCCCCCATCCAAACCCCCACCTCCCACGGTCGCCTCCCCCCCCCCATTCCAAACCCCCACCCCTGTCGCCTCCCCCCCCATCCAAACCCCCACCTCCCTGTGCTCCCCCCCCACCCAAACCCCCACCTCCCTGTCGCCTCCCCCCCCATCCAAACCCCCACCTCCCTGTCGCCTCCCCTTCCCCCATGCCTGAATCTCCCGCCACCTTCCCTCCTGGCACCCGCCCTCCTCCACCCTTGCTTTATTTTCATTACTTTCATGGCTTTGTTTTCAGGTGCGGCAGCTCGGAGGGATCCCAGCGCTGGGTGAGAGATCTTCTTCTACTGCCTTTAACTTTACTGGAGTCTGAGTTATCCCTTTTAATGTTAAATAGTCAGGGATTCAGGGGGTGCACCATGCTGGTATAGAGGCCACCATGACCTTATCCTCGGTGATCTCCTAATATAGAGGCCACCATGACCTTATCCTCGGTGATCTCCTAATAGAGAGGCCACCATGACCTTATCCTCGGTGATCTCCTAATAGAGAGGCCACCATGACCTTATCCTCGGTGATCTCCTAATATAGAGGCCACCATGACCTTATCCTCGGTGATCTCCTAATATAGAGGCCACCATGACCTTATCCTCGGTGATCTCCTAATTAGAGGCCACCATGACCTTATCCTCGGTGATCTCCTAATATAGAGGCCACCATGACCTTATCCTCGGTGATCTCCTAATATAGAGGCCACCATGACCTTATCCTCGGTGATCTCCTAATAGAGAGGCCACCATGACCTTATCCTCGGTGATCTCCTAATAGAGAGGCCACCATGACCTTATCCTCGGTGATCTCCTAATAGAGAGGCCACCATGACCTTATCCTCGGTGATCTCCTAATATAAAGGCCACCATGACCTTATCCTCGGTGATCTCCTAATATAAAGGCCACCATGACCTTATCCTCGGTGATCTCCTAATATAAAGGCCAGAAATCAAAACCAAAACAGCGTGGTGTACCTTCTAAGGGAGAGCTCTGTCAGGCTAGTAGAAAAAGCCCTGGTGCAAACGTCAGCAAGGTGCGCTCAAAGAACATCCATAGATCCACAAAAAACGTGCAACGTCTCGATGAAGAGACATGTGTTGCACGTTTTTTGTGGATCCTACTAATATAAGGGCCACCATGACCTTATCCTCGGTGATCTTTGATCCATGAAGAGGATAAATATTTCTCTGCTTTGAAAACCTCTCTGCGTTTTCGGCAATAGAGATAATCTAGATAGTGGCCGGCCGGGTGGAGGACTTCTTGGTGTGTCTATGTTGCTGAATGGGGGGCAGGGAAGCCACCTTCTAGTGATATACGTAATATGGGATGAATTTGAGTTGCCTCTTGCACACGGGGTGAGCAGGACAGATGAACGTTGTTTGCTGAGATGGTGCAGTGTCTAGTGGAGGCCCCTCCTGAAGCTCGGCCTCATGGTGGGCTCAGTGTTCATGGTATGAGGAGATTAGGGTTCAGGTTGTGCCGTGTTTCGGCTCGGTGCAGTGTAGTAGTGAGGCCCCTCCTGAAGCTCGGCCTCATGGTGGGCTCAGTGTTCATGGTAGGAGTTGATTAGGGTTCAGGTTGTGCCGTGTTTCGGCTCGGTGCAGTGTCTAGTGGAGGCCCCTCCTGAAGCTCAGCCTCATGGTGGGCTCAGTGTTCATGGTAGGAGTTGATTAGGGTTCAGGTTATGCCGTGTTTCGGTTCGGTGCAGTGTCTAGTGGAGGCCCCTCCTGAAGCTCGGCCTCATGGTGGGCTCAGTGTTCATGGTATGAGGAGATTAGGGTTCAGGTTGTGCAGTGTTTCGGCTCGGTGCAGTGTCTAGTGGAGGCCCCTCCTGAAGCTCGGCCTCATGGTGGGCTCAGTGTTCATGGTAGGAGTTGATTAGGGTTCAGGTTGTGCCGTGTTTCGGCTCGGTGCAGTGTCTAGTGGAGGCCCCTCCTGAAGCTCGGCCTCATGGTATGAGGAGATTAGGGTTCAGGTTGTGCCGTGTTTCAGCTCGCTGCAGTGTCTAGTGGAGCCCCTCCTGAAGCTCGGCCTCATGGTGGGCTCAGTGTTCATGGTATGAGGAGATTAGGGTTCAGGTTGTGCCGTGTTTCGGCTCGGTGCAGTGTCTAGTGGAGGCCCCTCCTGAAGCTCGGCCTCATGGTGGGCTCAGTGTTCATGGTATGAGGAGATTAGGGTTCAGGTTGTGCCGTGTTTCGGCTCGGTGCAGTGTCTAGTGGAGGCCCCTGAAGCTCGGCCTCATGGTGGGCTCAGTGTTCATAGGTATGAGGAGATTAGGGTTCAGGTTGTGCCGTGTTTCGGCTCGGTGCAGTGTCTAGTGGAGGCCCCTCCTGAAGCTCGGCCTCATGGTGGGCTCAGTGTTCATGGTATGAGGAGATTAGGGTTCAGGTTGTGTCGCGTGTCTGCTCGGTGCAGTGTCTAGTGGAGGCCCCTCCTGAAGCTCGGCCTCATGGTGGGCTCAGTGTTCATGGTATGAGGAGATTAGGGTTCAGGTTGTGCCGTGTTTCGGCTCGGTGCAGTGTCTAGTGGAGCCCCTCCTGAAGCTCGGCCTCATGGTGGGCTCAGTGTTCATGGTATGAGGAGATTAGGGTTCAGGTTGTGCCGTGTTTCGGCTCGGTGCAGTGTCTAGTGGAGGCCCCTCCTGAAGCTCGGCCTCATGGTGGGCTCAGTGTTCATGGTATGAGGAGATTAGGGTTCAGGTTGTGTCGCGTGTCGGCTTGGTGCAGTGTCTAGTTGAGGCCCCTCCTGAAGCTCGGCCTCATGGTGGGCTCAGTGTTCATGGTAGGAGTTGATTAGGGTTCAGGTTGTGCCGTGTTTCGGCTCGGTGCAGTGTCTAGTGGAGGCCCCTCCTGAAGCTCGGCCTCATGGTATGAGGAGATTAGGGTTCAGGTTGTGCCGTGTTTCAGCTCGCTGCAGTGTCTAGTGGAGGCCCCTCCTGAAGCTCGGCCTCATGGTGGGCTCAGTGTTCATGGTAGGAGTTGATTAGGGTTCAGGTTGTGCCGTGTTTCGGCTCGGTGCAGTGTCTAGTGGAGGCCCCTCCTGAAGCTCGGCCTCATGGTGGGCTCAGTGTTCATGGTATGAGGAGATTAGGGTTCAGGTTGAGCCGTGTTTCGGCTCGGTGCAGTGTCTAGTGGAGGCCCCTCCTGAAGCTCGCCTCATGGTGGGCTCAGTGTTTATGGTATGAGGAGATTAGGGTTCAGGTTGTGCCGTGTTTCGGCTCGGTGCAGTGTCTAGTGGAGGCCCCTCCTGAAGCTCGGCCTCATGGTGGGCTCAGTGTTCATGGTATGAGGAGATTAGGGTTCAGGTTGTGCAGTGTTTCGGCTCGGTGCAGTGTCTAGTGGAGGCCCCTCCTGAAGCTCGGCCTCATGGTGGGCTCAGTGTTCATGGTAGGAGTTGATTAGGGTTCAGGTTGTGCCGTGTTTCGGCTCGGTGCAGTGTCTAGTGGAGGCCCCTCCTGAAACTCGGCCTCATGGTGGGCTCAGTGTTCATGGTAGGAGTTGATTAGGGTTCAGGTTGTGCCGTGTTTCGGCTCGGTGCAGTGTCTAGTGGAGGCCCCTCCTGAAGCTCGGCCTCATGGTATGAGGAGATTAGGGTTCAGGTTGTGCCGTGTTTCAGCTCGCTGCAGTGTCTAGTGGAGGCCCCTCCTGAAGCTCGGCCTCATGGTGGGCTCAGTGTTCATGGTATGAGGAGATTAGGGTTCAGGTTGTGCCGTGTTTCGGCTCGGTGCAGTGTCTAGTGGAGGCCCCTCCTGAAGCTCGGCCTCATGGTGGGCTCAGTGTTCATGGTATGAGGAGATTAGGGTTCAGGTTGTGCCGTGTTTCGGCTCGGTGCAGTGTCTAGTGGAGGCCCCTCCTGAAGCTCGGCCTCATGGTGGGCTCAGTGTTCATGGTATGAGGAGATTAGGGTTCAGGTTGTGCCGTGTTTTGGCTCGGTGCAGTGTCTAGTGGAGGCCCCTCCTGAAGCTCGGCCTCATGGTGGGCTCAGTGTTCATGGTATGAGGAGATTAGGGTTCAGGTTGTGCCGTGTTTCGGCTCGGTGCAGTGTCTAGTGGAGGCCCCTCCTGAAGCTCGGCCTCATGGTGGGCTCAGTGTTCATGGTATGAGGAGATTAGGGTTCAGGTTGTGCCGTGTTTCGGCTCGGTGCAGTGTCTAGTGGAGGCCCTCCTGAAGCTCGGCCTCATGGTGGGCTCAGTGTTCATGGTATGAGGAGATTAGGGTTCAGGTTGTGTCGCGTGTCGGCTCGGTGCAGTGTCTAGTGGAGGCCCCTCCTGAAGCTCGACCTCATGGTGGGCTCAGTGTTCATGGTATGAGGAGATTAGGGTTCAGGTTGTGCCGTGTTTCGGCTCGGTGCAGTGTCTAGTGGAGGCCCCTCCTGAAGCTCGGCCTCATGGTGGGCTCAGTGTTCATGGTATGAGGAGATTAGGGTTCAGGTTGTGCCGTGTTTCGGCTCGGTGCAGTGTCTAGTGGAGGCCCCTCCTGAAGCTCGGCCTCATGGTATGAGGAGATTAGGGTTCAGGTTGTGCCGTGTTTCAGCTCGCTGCAGTGTCTAGTGGAGGCCCGTGTGACGGAACGGGGTGTCACCGTCCGCCTGCGGGTGTGCTCCAATCTGCGTAACCCCCTTTTTATGCTGCCGGCCCGACTACCGAGTTGCGACACTCGGCGTCTCGAGCGGCCGTATGGGACCTTGTGATGGTGTGAAGGTAACCCCCGTGTGAGCCCAGCCCGACCACCGAGTGACGGCACTCAGCGTCCCGAGCAGCTGGTCACTGACCTGGTTTGGAGGGTTTATTCCGTTTATAGATCGGTTCGGATCTTCCGGCAGTAGACGGGTGAATATTCGACCAGCCAGGAATATTCGGATCGTCCGGCGGCTGGTGCGGGCACACACTTCGCGGCACGGATTATTCGGATCTTCCGGCAATAGTACAGGGACGGGCAGTCAACTGATCCGGATCGCGAAGCGGTCGATGCGCTCACTTACTGAACCGACTCCTCAGCAGCTGGATGAGGGGTTGTGTAGCCGATCAGAATTCAACCGCGCGGCGGTCGATGCGCCCGCGCCGAGCAGAGCCCTCGAACCTCACCGCGGCTCAGTAGTAAGAACTGTACAGGCGGCCAAGAATATTCATTCGCCGCCGGCGGGCGTTGCACTCACTCTGCACCCCGACTTGAACCAGCTCTGCGCCCCGAATATCGCGCGGGATCTCGGATGCGTGAGAAATGAGTAGGAAATCAGAGACATGAGGCGCTGCTGCATGAACTCAGGAACAACTCCTCTTTATTAACACAGACACATGCCTTTGTAACCTCTACCATGAGCTCCACATCTGGGAACCACCCCTGCCCGCCCCCACAGGCCTCATTGGCCACAACACTTGGGGGAGTTGCCGATGTGGGACAGGAAGAACTGAATCGGCCATTTTACCTTCCTGATTCACCCGATCAGCCACGAGGCGATGGGAAATGGCGGCAACACAACAGACAGATACGTTTCACACATGAACACTGTGTTTATAAAAACTGCTGGTATTTTGACTGTTCTTAAGGTGATAATCGTCTGTGCAAACAGTCTCTGGCTGAGGGTGATAAGCCATTCCCTCACAGCCCCTCCTGAAGCTCGGCCTCATGGTGGGCTCAGTGTTCATGGTATGAGGAGATTAGGGTTCAGGTTGTGCCGTGTTTCGGCTCGGTGCAGTGTCTAGTGGAGGCCCTCCTGAAGCTCGGCCTCATGGTGGGCTCAGTGTTCATGGTATGAGGAGATTAGGGTTCAGGTTGTGCCGTGTTTCGGCTCGGTGCAGTGTCTAGTGGAGGCCCCTCCTGAAGCTTGGCCTCATGGTGGGCTCAGTGTTCATGGTAGGAGTTGATTAGGGTTCAGGTTGTGCCGTGTTTCGGCTCGGTGCAGTGTCTAGTGGAGGCCCCTCCTGAAGCTCGGCCTCATGGTGGGCTCAGTGTTCATGGTATGAGGAGATTAGGGTTCAGGTTGTGCCGTGTTTCGGCTCGGTGCAGTGTCTAGTGGAGGCCCCTCCTGAAGCTCGGCCTCATGGTGGGCTCAGTGTTCATGGTATGAGGAGTTAGGGTTCAGGTTGTGCCGTGTTTCGGCTCGGTGCAGTGTCTAGTGGAGGCCCCTCCTGAAGCTCGGCCTCATGGTGGGCTCAGTGTTCATGGTATGAGGAGATTAGGGTTCAGGTTGTGCGCGTGTCTGCTCGGTGCAGTGTCTAGTGGAGGCCCCTCCTGAAGCTCGGCTCATGGTGGGCTCAGTGTTCATGGTATGAGGAGATTAGGGTTCAGGTGTGCCGTTGTTTCGGCTCGGTGCAGTGTCTAGTGGAGGCCCCTCCTGAAGCTCGGCCTCATGGTATGAGGAGATTAGGGTTCAGGTTGTGCCGTGTTTCGGCTCGGTGCAGTGTCTAGTGGAGGCCCTCCTGAAGCTCGGCCTCATGGTGGGCTCAGTGTTCATGGTATGAGGAGATTAGGGTTCAGGTTGTGCCGTGTTTCGGCTCGGTGCAGTGTCTAGTGGAGGCCCCTCCTGAAGCTCGGCCTCATGGTGGGCTCAGTGTTCATGGTATGAGGAGATTAGGGTTCAGGTTGTGCCGTGTTCGGCTCGGTGCAGTGTCTAGTGGAGGCCCCTCCTGAAGCTCGGCCTCATGGTGGGCTCAGGTTCATGTGGTATGAGGAGATTAGGGTTCAGGTTGTGTCGCGTGTCGGCTCGGTGCAGTGTCTAGTGGAGGCCCCTCCTGAAGCTCGACCTCATGGTGGGCTCAGTGTTCATGGTATGAGGAGATTAGGGTTCAGGTTATGCCGTGTTTCGGCTCGGTGCAGTGTCTAGTGGAGGCCCCTCCTGAAGCTCGGCCTCTCATGGTGGGCTCAGTGTTCATGGTATGAGGAGATTAGGGTTCAGGTTGTGCCGTGTTTCGGCTCGGTGCAGTGTCTAGTGGAGGCCCCTCCTGAAGCGGGCCTCATGGTGGGCTCAGTGTTCATGGTATGAGGAGATTAGGGTTCAGGTTGTGCCGTGTTTCGGCTCGGTGCAGTGTCTAGTGGAGGCCCTCCTGAAGCTCGGCCTCATGGTGGGCTCAGTGTTCATGGTATGAGGAGATTAGGGTTCAGGTGTGTCGCGTGTCGGCTCGGTGCAGTGTCTAGTGGAGGCCCCTCCTGAAGCTCGGCCTCATGGTGGGCTCAGTGTTCATGGTATGAGGAGATTAGGGTTCAGGTTGTGCCGTGTTTCGGCTCGGTGCAGTGTCTAGTGGAGGCCCCTCCTGAAGCTCGGCCTCATGGTATGAGGAGATTAGGGTTCAGGTTGTGCCGTGTTTCAGCTCGCTGCAGTGTCTAGTGGAGGCCCCCTGAAGCTCGGCCTCAATGGTGGGGCTCAGTGTTCATGGTAGGAGTTGATTAGGGTTCAGGTTGTGCCGTGTTTCGGCTCGGTGCAGTGTCTAGTGGAGGCCCCTCCTGAAGCTCGGCCTCATGGTGGGCTCAGTGTTCATGGTATGAGGAGATTAGGGTTCAGGTTGTGCCGTGTTTCGGCTCGGTGCAGTGTGTCTAGTGGAGGCCCCTCCTGAAGCTCGGCCTCATGGTGGGCTCAGTGTTCATGGTAGGAGTTGATTAGGGTTCAGGTTGTGCCGTGTTTCGGCTCGGTGCAGTG
>RXON01001831.1:0-26273 GCA_009667805.1 Leptobrachium leishanense | reverse complement strand
TAATTTTCATGGGGGTGTCTGGCTTCTCCAGGACGGGGACCACCAACGCCACCTCCAACCTGGCAGGGGCCAGCACTCCCCCTCCACTGCGAGTAGCAGGCGCTCCCATGGGTAGAGGAACCGTCAGCGGCAGGACATCCGGGCCTCCATCAACGCAGCCATTCCTTTTACAGCCTCGCGGCTCACCGTCCTCCATCTCGGCGAGGACATCCAGACAGGCAGCCGACGTGGCATCCACCGCCGCACCTCCATCCAAAGCCTCCACCCTCCTTTCAGCCCGCAGTATGGTCATCAGACGTCACCAAGTGCCACGTGTAAGCGGGCTCTCTTCATCCACGAGTTCCTGCTCCAGCAAGGCCTCTAGGTCCTCCAACATGGCTCCCAGGGTCCTAGCAAGGGGTGGGAAAGTAAGCTGCCCATGATCCGCTCCTTCCCCATCCCCTCCCCGCAATGGGGACAACCACAACAGTCGGAAGATGGGGGCCCTCCATCTCCCGAGCTGCAGCAGTCACGCATGCAGACAGGAGGTCAGAGCGTGGGACAGGCAAATTACTTGCCAGGGTATAGGCCTCAAGATGGCCGACAGCACGGTACGCCCAAAGGACTCAACTCTAAGACTCCTCCAGACTCCGAAGGGGGAGCCAAAACAGGCTCCAGAGTCTGCCACCCGATGGCCAGCTCAGCAGGGGTACCTCAAAAGGGTGAGTTACAGGGAGATCTGTGTGGAAATCCCCAATATCAGCGGGATCCAGCAGAGCACCACAAAAACGCGTGCGCTTCCCCACGTGGCTGGCCACGCCTGCCCATGTGGAAGCGTTTTTGAAGGTTCGCTCACCTTCCGGGTGTGCCTTTTTTTGCCATGGCGATGGCTTGGCATTGTCGTAGTATCAGTTTATAGCCATCTTTAAAAGGGGGCTTTTGACTGTGGGACAGGACCCAAGAGCTTTTGGGTCACATTCCTTCAGCATCGGAGCAGCGACAGAAGCCTCGCGCCTCGGTTTGGGGGAGGGGGTCATACAGAGGTTAGGTTGGAGGAACTCTAAATGTTATTAAGGATACCTACAGCTGCAATGGCTGGAGTGAGGGGATCGGGCATTTGAAGGTGTGGGGGAGGAACTCACAGGGAAATGGGCAAGTTGGTACGAGATGTAATAATAAACTTCAGTGGGTGTCGCTTTCCAGATGTACGGTGAAGCTCTGGCAGTGTGGGACACTTGAGGGGAGTACGATGAAGCTACGGCAGTGGGTGGCGCTTGCTGGGTGTACGGTGGAGCTCCGTCAGTAGGTGACGCTCACAGTGGGTTTGTTGAAGCTACGATCTGGGGGGGGGGTCATGTTGAGGGTTGCCTTACCAGGTGTACAGTGAAGATCCACTCAAGGTGACGGCAGAGTGGGAGGTAGTAAGGTTTGGTAGGGGTGGCTGTACGTATTGAGATACTAATGTTTTTTGATTGCAGGACATTCCCGATTGGTGTAGATTGTTGGCCACTCTTTATTGGGCTGAGCGCCAAGGCAGCAGTGGGCAACTCATGGAGCCGGTAAGCTAAAGAGGAGAAGCAGCATACGGCGAGGTACAAAAAGTAAAATAACCCAAAAATAAAAAAAATTATAATTGAGCAGAGGCTAGCCTCTGCCCAGTTATTTAAGGGCAATAAATAATTTTTTTTTAATAGAGTATCCATTTAAAATATGTTGAATGAGCTGCACCGAGAAACGGTATTACCTATATACTGTAGCTGTATAACAAAGAGCAAAACATTAAAGGCTTCCTGTTCTAGAAAGGAAGAATTTTGAGTTCTTTTAGGATGTCTTAACCAACCTAGTATAGGAATGTCTGATTCATATACCAAGTAACAATGTAAGCATAATTATCCCAGGCTATTCGAAACTGTATGTCAAGCAGGTTTTTCAAGGTTTACAAATTTAAACATGAGTGTCCCGGTCTGCCACATAAACAATTACTACGTAATATTATTTATATTTTGCTCGTATAAAAGAATACAAAACGTAAATAACAATTTAACACAACAAACCGGTAGTAGGAGTAGCAGAATTGGAATGAAGCAGAGATAGATGATAACTGCAAAGTATAACAAATTTTCCAAGGTAAGGAGGTTGGGCTGCCGCTAGGAGAAGAAAGATGAGCTGTTTCATCAAATAGACCAAGTTGTATCAAAAGAAGGTTTTAATTTTTTTTATTTGTATTTTTCTGTAAAATAAAATCTCAGTAATGTGTACAACTTCAGCGATGTGGGAATTTTATTGCACCTAAGTCCGGATGTGCTTATCTCCATGGAAACAAATTACCATCTATCCCCTGAGCACAGACAGTAAACAGAGAAATTCCACTTAAGTAAAATTGTATAAACATGTTAACAGCAATCCTAAAACTATACCCATAAAAAATAAAGTAATAAAGGACAACTTTTCAAACAAATGCAAAATAACATATTAAAAAACTCAGACTAAAGACAATCTGTGACTTAAACGTGATGGTTTAGTCTTTTCTTCAATTTTTAGAAATATTTCTTTTGATGGGCATAAAAACTGTGTATGAAAAAAGTATATAACGAGAAAAATTTGAATAAAAAGTCATAAAGAGGGAAATGATAAGTGTAGTCAAATTTGACAATGTAAGCTATTTAATGATATACTAAAACTTGACTATTATCTAAATAACCTACCAATAGGCAGGTGTCAACAATCTTGACACCCCAGATGTTTTGGAACTACATTTCCCATGATGCTTTGCACTTCCATATTCTGATGTGTGAACATCACCATGAAAGGGAGATACAAAAATATCTGGGGTACTTAGGTTGTTGATGGAAAAAGAAGGATGCCATACAACCATCCAAAATACTGGTAAGCCTTGATGCGCTGGTACTAGAAAATGAAGGAAATAGTATATTAAAATGTATGTATTTTATTTAAGTTGTTATTAAAAAGATTGACCCATCCTGAAAAGAATAACCCAAAAAGAGATTTGTGTAGCCTCGGTCTAGAAATCCTAATAGAGTAAGGACAAGAAATAAGGGCCGAGTGTAAATGGATCTTCATTTTTGAGTCAAAAAGTCCACCTTTAGGCTGGGGTCAGACGAACGCAGTGTGAACGTGCGTTTAGCCACACTTTATTACGGCCGTAGTAGCAGCAAATGACGTCCAATGAAAGCCAATATATGAAGTACGGCCGCACGAAAGTTCGGGCGTGCAACGCAAGCGGCAAACCAACGCATTTTTTCGAGAACGTGGAACCGCTAGTACTGACTGACGCACAGAATGCGCTGCGTCGGCATAGCGGTGTATGTGCGTGATTAGGAGACGTCAGATGCTGCACATGTCCGGCCAACATCACGTCCATTTGTTTTTTATAGTTCCGTCAAAAAATACGGCCGAAATTGCGCATCGTATAACCGCTATCGCATCTTCATTGAAAAAATGCGTTTGGACGCATCAACACACTTTTTGACGGTAGACGCGAAAAATGCATTCGTCTGACCCTAGACTTAAATGATCTTCTTCATGGGTTTGGAAACTTGTACTGTCTTGCAAACTCTTTCTTTCTTTCATAGGTTAAACTTGTCTTTTGCTATGTGACATTTCCTTGACACTTCTGTTGGTCTGACTTCACATGTCGTTGACTTTTCTTGCCTCTCAGTTCACACTGTTGCCCTATTTTTCATTTAAACACAAATAAAATAAAAAAAGTTCAAAATTTAAAACATTAAATCTTATAAATCAGTTATCATTACTTTGGAGACTTCTTGAAAATTAAAATGTTTCTTATAGAAAATAAACAAAAGTCTAACTATAGAGACATGTGGAATTTATTGACGCTTTATAAATACTTGTAACTGTAACTTGTATGCAAACAGATAGGTCATAAACAGATTACTCTTCTTTGTCAGTTATAGTTCATGGATACACCTAGAAAGTTTTTGGACCCAAACCCATTCTTTTCTAACAATATACTTGCATCATCATGGCTCATGAGGAAGAACAACTGAGCTATAGAAATGAACTACAATGGTTATTGAGAACAGTAATCACTAATATAGCTCCTCTTACTCTGATACTGTACTAGTGTTGGGCTGGAGGTGGGATTTTTTGGGGCGTGTTGCGCCAAGCCCTATACGCAGGACTAGGAAGCCCTAAACCCAGGTCCTATACCAGTCCTTGAGATGGCTGGGTTTGGCATTATTGGAAAGTAGATCTGTAAGGCAGGGATAGCGGAAAGGGAAGAAACACCACTCCTTAACTTGGCCGGTATAGCGACAGAGAGTAAGGGAAAGTGGAACAGGAGAGTATAGGAGGGAGCTAGGCAGCACCAGGCGGCAAGTCTAAAGAAGCTAGAACAAATAGAATGGACAAAAAATCATGCCGAGTAAAGGGAGCAGAGAAATACAAAATATGATAGCCAAATCCGGGTCAAACACGTTAAATCAGTCTTGATATAGACAGAAAAATATCACAAGGGGCACTTACGGGTCATTAACGCTAAAACCATGAAAGGGCACTGAAAGTAAGGTTGAGCAAGTTTAAATCTAACACCCTTGTTTGTGATTGGCCCGCTGGGTTATGTGGTACCAGGAACAGCTGCTGCGGGAGTGATGGCGACAGCGGCATGACAGGCTGCCGGCGGGTAAAAGATGCTGGGCCGGCGGCTCGCGCGCATAGGACGCAGGAGTGACCTGGAGACAAGCAGCTGAGAGGGGGCTAGTGAGGAGCAGCGCCGGGACCTGGCGGGGCCAGGTCTGACAACTAGCTGTTTTCTGACTCTTTTATTATTGATTTAAACTTTTTAATTCAAAGTTATTGTATTTGAATAACTTTGCAAGATGTGCTTGGCTGCTTTTAAGACAGCGAATAATTGTGGCTTTTAGAAGAGCAATTTATGAAATAGATATGATGTGTCGTACAGATAATGGGTTCATCTTGCCACAAATCTTTAACGATGGCAGACTGTTCTTTTGTCAATATTCAGACATTCAGTTGGATGGCTGTCTGTTGTCAATAAGAATATAACAATAATATCGGTATGTGGCTTAATGTCTCTATATACTAATTAGTGTAACACCTTGTATCTGTACTGTACAGGGATTCTTAGTCATTATAACTCCCTGAATCTTATCTCTGTACAGTAATAAGTGACCCCTGAGCTCTCCTTCAGATTTGTTCTCTCTCTGGCTGTTGTGAATGTGATGTAGCAATGACATCTGTTGAGCTTTTTGTATTTCCAGCTCCTTTGAAGCCATTCAATGTGGCAGGAGTGAGGTCTAAATGAAAATGTTATTTCTCCCCTGAGAGAATAATAATCCTGGTTTAAAATAAGTAAGTGGAGTTTCATGGGTTATTTTATAAAAAAAATTGTGTTTTCAAAACAAGGAAAATGGGCACAGAAAAGAAAAAAGGGGAAGGGGATTTACAAGTACTTCAAATATGGGACTTGTTTTAATTTGGCCTTAACAGCTGAAATCAGCACCTTGTTTAGCTGCATTTCAGACATTTTTTGGTTTTGGAGATTCAAATTTGGGTTTACAAGCGTTTAATTTCCTATTAAAAATTCAGCAAAAAATTTGGCTCTACTTTATAAAGGTTGAAGGACCACTCTAATGAAATTTAGACCCCCCCAACCCCTTTTTTGCCCTTATGGCTTGGGAAGGTTTGAGGCCTTCACATGGGCTGAAATATCACATTGATAGTTTCCATAATAAAATAGTTGTAATTGGACTACAAGTATGCTGGACCCCTTCATTGGTGTGGTGTTAAGTGAGGGGTGTCGCTCCGGTTCATGCAGCACCATATTTCGGACTTGACCCCATTGAGTGTCATCTCTACATCTCTTTCTTGCACCATGACTTCCTCACTACATACCAGTCCTCTCCCTTCTATAACAACCCATTATTCCTCCCTCCACCATAATCTAGATCCAACCCATATAATCTCTCACCTATTGCAGGCATTTTACTTTGGGTTGGATTTTGTTACCCAGTTCTGTGTGGGAGGTTGAATGCACACACCTCTCCTCTTTCTGGTGAGATTAAATCGGAAGGAACTTTAGGCACCGGAATATAACATCCAATACTATGTTGTTTAAATACAGGCTGGATGGAGTAGAGGTATCATCGCTGCTCTATAACCATGGAGACAAGGTTCAAATCCTGGCCAGAGCACCTCTTACTGGTCCTTGGGCAAGACACCTAAAGGTATGTATTTGCCTATCCAGGACATACTGGAAAATGAGAGAAATCTCAATGTATCCTTCCTGGTAAAATACTTTCTAAAAATAAATAAATCAATAACTGCTCCCCTTAAAACTTCTAAAGCCTTTTTTATTTTGTCATTCAAGAGGCGTCACAATACAGCAAAACATTCCATCTGAATTAATTCTACAGAACTTTATACAAGGAAATCTTTGAACATTTCAACTTGGCTTTGTTGTTCTCAAAACCTCATTATTGATGTAATATACTGCTGGATAGTTGCAAAACATTCAATGGCAATGGGAGAAAAACAGTATGTTGTAATCTATAAATCTGTTAAAGTAGCAGAGCGGTGAAATAAAAGTAGACAGTTGTATTATATTGATTAGCTAGTCGGCTGGCAATTGCCAAACCAAGGCCAGCCACGGGTATACTGAATTCAAACTCTTATTAAATAATGTGACATATTCATCAGTGATAGCCAATGGTCACAAAAAATACATAATTGCACAGTAAAAGTAAAGAACATCATTAGACTCAAATATGTGCAGATCAGGCTTGCTGTCTTGTAAATACACTAAGGGCTCTATTACATTCTTCATGCAAAAACACACGAAGAACGCGTGAATTTTTGCGCAAAGCGCTTAACGTTAACGCGCGTAAAACAACACTGGTATTACAATCCTCGCGCATTTTTTCATTCGTCAAAAAATAACGCGCGTAAAACGGACACGCGCGCACAGCAACGTTGCGCGCAGAAATCAGTGTGCGGACTGTTTTTTCACGTGATTCAGCCAATCAGAATTAAGACCACAATTGTCTCACGTTAAGTTTTTGCGCCTGTCAAAGTCAATCTGCGCATATATGCTGCATCAATAAAAAAGACTCACAACTTCTCCATTTTATTGGTTTGGTATGTGTAGAATGTGTAACTATACTTTGCTGCGTTTTTTTTTGTGGGCTGGTGTATTTGGTTTCGGCCGGGTTGATAGAATTTGCCATTAACACCAGCTTTTAGGAGTTGCTAAAATTATGCGCGAAAAGGCTGTGCGTTACAAACTGCGCATAGATTGTAATACCATCCGCATACCAGCGCACAAACGCATTTGTGCTCACAATGTTAAGTATAGGATGCGCAAAGTACAGTAAGCTTGCACAGCGTTCGCGCAGGTTCACCCGCGGTAGACGTATACGCGTGTTTGTTGCGCTGAGATTGTAATACAACGTTCAGCGCAAAGTGTTTTGCCCCTCGCGTTAATGCATTTTTGCGCGGGCACAAACGTATGTGCGAAGAATGTAATAGGTCTGGCAAATTTATATAGGTATAATAAACATATTTGTAAACTTATGTGCAACCTGACTCAATTGCAGAGTTTACCTTAATAACTGTTGAATGAGGAAGGAAAAAAAATATTGTAACCTTAATATTCCCAATATATAATTTAAATTATGATACAGGACTCAGACTTTTATTAACCACTTCAATGCGGAGGACGCGCTCAGCGCGTCCTCCGCATTACTGCTGGTATGCGGAGGACGCGCTGAGCGCGTCCTCCCATTGGGGTCAGCGTTCGGCCGAGTTCTGGCCGATCGCTGGCCCCCCCGGTGCGGGCTGACATCCTCGATGTCAGCCCTGCATCCGGAACCGCAGCCGCTGAAATTAGGTGTCATCGCGGCAGCAATTGTGCGGAGGAGGCGCCTGAAAGGGAGGGGGGGAGGTCCTTCGGACCTCTCTCCCTCCCGATCGGCGGCGTTGCGGGGGTTAACCCAGGCACCATTTGGAAGGGCACAGCCTGCCCTTCCAAATGGTGCCTGGCATTAACCCCTGGGGAGCTGGATCGCTAATCGGCGCTGAAAAGCGCCGGTTCGCGATCCTTTCCCGGAGCTGGCCGACATCTTGGATGTTGGCCAAGCCTCCGGGAACTCCCCCTGAGGACTGGTGTCATCGTGCGTAGCACGATGACGCCAGTCCTGGAGTTAACCCCTAACTGCCACCAACGGTGGAGATAGGGAGTTCCAATGAACTCCCTATCTCCCAATCCGTGGCAGCTAGGGGTTAATGTTTGGTATGGTTGGATCGGCCAGAGCATGGCCGTTCCAACGATACCAAACACGAATGTGAAACAAGTTTTTTTAAAAAAAAATAAAATTAAAAATAAAAATATATTTAAAAAGAAAATAAAAAAAAAAAAAAACATTTTTTTTTCTTTTTTTTGGTTTGTTAGTGTAGCAATATTGTTCCCATTTCAATTATAATGTGAACAATGATGCTGCACTAACGATTTTTGTATGCGGTGCGTTTGTTAAAAATCGCGTAATTTTCCCCCAAAAAAAATGTAACGAGACCCCATCTCTAATTTTTTTAACAAGCGCACCCTATACAAAATATAACCGCAATTGCTCGCATGTTAAAATGTGAAAAAAAACACTTTACACGCTGTAAATTATTGAAAATACATATTTTATTGCATTTTATGTTATAATATACAGACATGACATAACGTATACATATAATAATGACATATTATGAATTTACCGAGTCTGACGGAAAGAACGATATATAATATGTCTGTGTCATATACTAAAATAAGCCTTCAAAACACGTTTAAACATGATGAGCAAAACCGGTAAAAATGACCTCAGCACAGAGGCGGGAAAAGCCTCAGCAGTGAAAGGGTTAAAGATAGGGTCATCATTGTCACGTTTCGTCACTCCAGCCCTGTCCCCCTGCCCTCTGCGTACTTGTATGCTTGTCATATGCAGGCATCTCCCTATGCTGCTAGTCCTCGGTGCAGCTTAGGGGTTAATTGTTTCCTTTCGTGTCTGTCTGTTCACCTGCTGATCGTTGTCCTGATCCCCTCCTTATTTAAAGCAATGGGCCCATATCCCATTGCTCTTTCATTGTTCCAGCCTTCCTGTATCCAGTCTGTGTTCTGAGCTCCTTACTGTGTATTACCAGTCATAGTTTGTATATTTTGTTCTAGTTATTTTTGGTCTAGTTCCCTGTCTGTCTGGTATCTCATTTCTCGTGTTCCTGGTTTATGTTTTTTGTTTGCTGATTACCTGGTTTCCTCCTTGATATTCATGCTTACTGATCAGGCCATCCGGTTCAGTCCGGATGTTTTCCTCTTGCTCCATATCGACGGGTCATTCCCTCGGCTTAGACGGTCCCTGATGTTGCGTTTCCTGTTATGTGCCAGGACCTTAACTCCCCAACACTGGCGTTCACCTGACCTCTGTTCCATGTCAGAGTTAGTTGGGAAAATTCATGGGGTACAACTCGCTGAAGAGTCTCTAGTGACTACCGACAAAGCTAGAAGGGCTTTCACAGATACCTGGTTTTACTGGGATAATACCCTAGCTACTGCTGCCTTCCGAAACCTTTCTGGGGAGTTGGGCGCCGTGCTGCCTTCTGTGAAAGGTTCTCCTGGACTCATGCGACTCTCGCCTACCTGATTGTGACACCTGGATTACTAAGATATACTATATTGCCCCTACCTAGCACCAGGACCCTACCTCTATTCCTTTCCTTCCCTTCAACACCCCATCCCCCACCTCTCCTTTTTTGTTGTTGTTTGTTTCTCCTTTTATCTTTTGCTTTCCTCTTCCACCTTCACTCTCTTCTTTCTCTCTTGCTATGTCTATCTCTTTTTCTTCTTCGCTCCGCAAACTATGATTCTCCTTCTAGAAAGAATTTATAATTTGCACCTGTTACATACACTTACAGTGACACACTCCTCACTTGAACCACAGTACTTGGATTACGTTCTCTCCTATACACCTTATTGGTACAATTCTCGCTATGTCTTTACTATTAAAAATAGTTTGTTTACGATTTTCTATTGAGTATGCTATTACTGCTTCTGATGCTGTGCCAATGCTGACAATATTATGTACTTTTTATCATCTCTTGTTTTATGTCTACTATTCAAAATAAAAATTCTTTATTTAAAAAAAAAACAATGCTGTGGTAGAAATAAAAGTAAAACAAAAGGATTATTTTTATTTATACATAACACCTGGTCACAGTGGCGTAGCGCGGGGGGGCCAACAGGGCGGTGGCCCCGGGCGCAATTTTTTACGAGCTTTTAGGGGCGCAAATTTCAAAATTTGCGCCCCTAATATTTCCCAGCCGATCGGCCGCGGCGCGCCGAATGAAGGGAGGAAAGTCCAGAAGTGCACTGCTGTGTCACGTGAGTGATGCCGGTGATGCAGCCAGCGTGCCGGCGCCACGCTTTTCAGAGCAGGAGGGGAGGCACTCATCATGGCAGCACATGGCAGCCGGAGGGGCAGTGCCGTGCGCGTGCGTAGCTGCGTGCTGCGCAGATGGACAGAGACTGGCGGCACGTGTGTGCTGAGCTGAGCGGCCTGTCACTGTGATGAGGGTGGCGCCGCTTTGCTCAGAGCTGTGTCGGACAGTAGACACAGCCGCAGGCAGAGTGGACACAGCCGCAGGCAGAGGAGTGGACACAGCCGCAGGCAGAGAGGAGACGAGAGGACGAGGAGCCTGGACTGGACTGTGCAGTGTCTCAGTCTGTCAACGTGAACGTGCGGTGTCACGAGCTGGTGGTCGGTGAGTGAGGACTGTAGTGTGATATCATGTGAAATTAAATCATCCGTGGCTGCCTGCCTGACTGTATTGTCGTGCAATGCATCCATTCCAGACCCAGTCCGTCCACCATTCCCCAGGCCCAAGCCCAGCCTAAGCCAAGGTACCGACTACGGGGGTACCTGCTGCTGGCTGCTGCTGGGCCTGGCTGCTCCCAAGTGGGAGAGACAGGCACAGGCTCAGCCTGTGTGTGTGTGTGTGTTATATAATGTAAATGCTAATGCTGAAACCAATATATCCTATATGTATGGTTAATTGATGTTCATACACAGAGTCTGCAGTGGGGATTTTAAATTATGAGATTATGGGATATTCCTCTCAGAATCAGCATGGGGCCGGCCGTGGATATAAGGACTCTCCAAATCCAGTGTTACGTATTATGGTATTCTTTTTTTTTTTTTTTTGTTAGAAGCTCCCCGGTAAGTGTCCTGATCCTCGAGATCGAGGGGGGTGTTGGCGTTTGCAGTCGAAGAAGGTTGGACAATAATTTTCCCTGTCTGTTACCCCAGCGAAAAAACTTGTTTTTTTGGTGGAACCAAAAATATTGTGCCCTGTCCTCAACTATTTCGGCATATGCATTCTTGCTGGCCTTGTAATCTGTCGCGGATTGGGCAGTGGCCTGCAGTAAGTGAGACCTGTATGTTGTCACTAGGGTCGAATGTGCCTCCAGTAGCCTTTTATTGATCTCTTTTCTCTTGCGCGATACATATTCTATAATATGCCCCCTCATTACTGGTTTGGCCGCTTCCCAGAATAAATTAGTGTCGTCTAGGTGTTCGATATTGTCATCCACATAATTGTGCTAACACAATTCCACATGCTTCTTAAATCCCTCTGACTTGTATAGTGAAGCCGGGAAACGCCAGTTGCGGGACTGCGGGAGCGGGGAGCTGAAACGCAGTTCTATCGTGACCGCCGCGTGGTCAGAGATATGTATCATGCCAATTGAGGCGTCAAGTAAAGTGTATTGTAGGGAGAGAGACATGAGGAACATATCAATGCGGGAAAAGGAATCATGTGGGTGTGAATAAAAGGAGTAATCCCTCCCCTCCGGGTAAAGAAATCACCACGCGTCTACCGGTGCAATATGTTCTTGTAAGAACTTAGGTCCCGCAGTGGACTGCAGGTTGTCTGGCGACCTTCTAGGCCGAGAGCGATCCAGAGTCTGGTCTACCACTGCGTTAAAATCGCCGCCCACTAGACAGTGATCTAATGTTATATACACAAATGTTGCAATACATAAGTCAGAGTAAAACTGTAGGTATGGGGGATGGGGGGCATACACATTCACCAGCAAGTATTTTGCTTCTTGGATGGACACCAACAGGATGGAAAACCTGCCCTGTGGATCGTTTTTTTCCTCAAGGACTACATGTGGAAGTTTCTTGTTTAACAAGATTGCAGTGCCACGTTTTTTGTTTATATATGGGGTTGAAGTTTGGTAGCCTATCCAGGGTGCCCTGAGGAGGTTAGTGGTCGAAGACCAGTGGGTCTCCTGGAGAAAGACAATATCCAGTCGTAAGTTAGTTAAGTGAGAGAGCACCTTCTTTCTTTTGATAGGGGAGTTTAAACCCTCCACATTCCACGAGACCACCTTAAAGGAGATCTTAGGAATCGGAGGCGGGTTATCCTGGTCCGGGGGTTAAGGACGGGAACGGACACTGCGTGTCTAGTGCATCTAGAGGGGATTCCTCATGATAATGGGGGAACGTGGCCATCCCAGCAGCAGCCACAATTCCCAGTTTAGGGGGTAGAGAACATAATTGCTGACTTGAGTCTGGATTTTGAACTTTTTTGTTTCGGAACCATAACATATTGAAACTAAAACTTAAAACTAAGAACATTAACCATTGAAAAACAAAAACTAGCGAACAGCACATCAAACCAGGGACATGCCATTCGTCATGTAAAACTTGACCAATCATTAGCAAAAAGGCCACGAACGGTTGCATTCGCATTGTAACAATCTTACTGAGAGTCAATGCCGGAACTAATGCAGATTAGGATGGATTCTGCTCCCCCTGAACCGGGGAGCGCCGAGGCAGTGGCGCCGCCCCTCCGATCGTTTCCTCTCCACGAAGAAGAGCGGTCTCGGCCTCGCGTGGGGTATCAAAATAATGCGTTGTTCCATTAAAAACCACACGGAGTCGGGACGAATTTGGAGCATACTGAAGAAAACTCCCGTCTTTTAGATGATACTGCGGCGGAAAAATCCTGAAATAACCGTAGGGTGTCCCCTTGGTAGTCCAGGTTTCGTAGGCGATGATAAGCTTGGAGAATCTTGGTTTTGTCAGTGTAATTCAGGAAACGCATAATCACTGGACGAGGGCGCCCTGCAGATGGATTCAGGTCCGGACCCAGTCTGTGCACTCTCTCCACTGCCACCGGGCAAGACTCGGCGTTGTAGCCTAGGTGGGAGGGCAGCCAGACCGACGCCCATTCGTGTAAGGCCTGGCCTTTCACCGTTTCCGGTAGGCCAATGATACGCAGGTTGTTCCAGCGGCTCCTGTTTTCCAGGTCGTCCAATTTATCTGTCAAGCCTTGAATGATGGTATTTTGTTGGTCAAGTTGGGTTTGTAGCGGGTTGACCGTATCCTCCAAGGTGGACACCCTTTCCTCCATCTCTGTTAGCCTATGAGCTTGTGACGTCAGTTGTGATAAAACAGTCTCGATGGTAGCCGTGAGGCGTCCTAGTTTGTCATCCAGCAGTGGAGAGAGAGCTGCAGAAATGTCCGCCACACTCAGGGGGGGTGTTCCGTCCGTGACCCGTGCGTGTGAATCAGCCACTTCCTAAGCTGATAACTCGGACTCTAGATCCATCGAGTCCCGAGAGTGTGGGGAAGGTGATGGTATTCTTTTTTATATGGATTCCATAGCAGGAAAAAAAATTGCCTGGCAATTCTCCTGGTTTTCACCGTTCTCTGAATAACCCTGTATGTTAGGTTTTCATTTGTAGTTTTTTTGTTTAATCACCTGCAATAGTGATTCAAAGGCAAGTGTGGTGCTTGTTTATGCTGGAATAAAAAGACCTTTCATTTTCACAACTTCAAGTCTGCGGCTGTTTATACCCTAGAATACCGTGTTGTTTGGCTGGAACCAAGTATCCCGAGTGGTTGTTGTATCACAGTTAAGGGGTTCAATGCCCTAATGGTGGAAGGGAATCAGGGCATGCTAACGTGTCCACAGGCTGGGGGGGGGCGCACAATTCTTGGCTGGCCCCGGGCGCTGACAACCCACGCTACACCACTGCCTGGTCATGCTTGATATCATTGGAAAGGCTATGTCCTGGACTTCCCAATGATACCTTACCTGACCCCGTAACTGCTACAGTTCCAGAGACACAAATACAGATTTCCCCGTACGGTGCAATTTCGTGGTGAGTTGGCTGTACAAAAAGCTGGCAATTCAACAAATATTGTGAAATTGCCAGAAATGGCTGAATGTGAAATCTCGACAGAGAAGTAATGGTTAATCTATTCAGAGAATACAGAACACCACCGTTGTCAGTGAAATGCCCTGATCTAAAGTGGTTTCATTCAGTGGGTTTAAGCAGGCGAATCCCATAGCTTTCAATGGGAAATAAAAATCCAGTTTTTATTGAATATTTATTCAACCATTTATTCTTTTCATTCGCAGCAAAAAGCCTATTTATTTATTTTTTAGCCATTTTCTGAAATTTTTTGGTGAAATTCTTTACAGATTTTTTTAAAATGGTGTTTTTTGTAACAGACTTTTCTATTAATATGCATAGAACCTTATATATTATTTCCAGGCATTTTCATGCAGTAATTTCTTTTTTAAAACACCTTTTAAAAGTTTTGGTTTTTTACACTGTTCAGCAGCTTGCCGGTGGTTTTTTTTTTTGGGAAAGTATTTTACCAGGAAGGATACATTGAGATTTCTCTCGTTTTCAAGTATGTCCTGGGTGGCGAGTATGCACCGTTGGGTGGTTTGCCGAACAACATTTATTGGAGAGGTGCTCTGGCCAGGATTCAAACCTGTGTCTCCACAGTCTCCATGGTTATAGAGCAGTGATGTTACCTCTACTCCACCCAGCCAATACTTTTTCTGGCGGATGGTCAGCGGTCTGTTCGGCGTGTCTGCGGCTTTTTTCGGATCGATTCTGCGGTCTGTTTGGCGGATCATCAGATGCATTCAGCGGTTTTTCAGACCGATTCTGCATTGTTTTTTTTTAATTTGTTCAGCGGTTTTGCTGCTGTTTTCCAATTCGAATCGGCGGTTTTTCAGATGCGTTCAGCGAGTCAATTCGCTACACTTCAGGGACCCTGCGGGGAATCTTGAATTCACCATAGGGTCAGCGAATCGAACAGGCCAAAGTGTGGCGAACAGGAGAGCACTAAAATGTCGGTGACATTTCAGTGCTCTCTGAATAACCCTGATAGTTATCCTTTCTCTGGCCCTATTACGGAGCATTGGCCTTAAAATGCAGCTTCAATAGCCCCTATGTCAATCCAGCCCTGGTCACAGGCTTACGATATCAGCTTAACTATTTTATGTCCTATTATGGAGCCAATATAATACCGATTATGTCCGTAGACAAATGTGTTTCTGCTTTTTTCTATTGATATCTATAAAGTAATAATAAACAATATCAGGGTAATTCAAAGAGATTCGAAAAGTCACCGCACGTTCGGTGACTTTTCGTTCTCTTCAATTCGGTTCATTTGCCGATCCCATTTCGGTGACCCTGCGGTGTATTCAGCAAGCACCACAGGGCCCCCGAATTGCAGGGAAAAGCTGCCGCAAATCCGATGAAAACTAACCGCAAAACCCAGTGAATGCACGCCGAAAACCCGCAAAAACATCTGGATTAACCCACCGAAAACCACGGAAAAACCCAAGCAGGAGCCGATCACACGCAGCGAAGCCGTCGGAAAAAGCCGACACCACAGAAGAGACAGTGAATAGTGAAACGCTGTTTGCAAAGAAATTACTGAGAGAAAATGTCTGAAATTTACATATGAGGTCCAGGGAATGATAATAAAAAGGGCTGTTACAGAAAAAATAAGCAAACTTTAAAAAAAAAAAAAAAGAAATCGGACTTTCATAAAAAAAACAAAATCCAGAAAAATGCTTAAAAGATCACAAAAAATTTATAAAAAAAGAGACTCTTTACTGCACAATTTTTTAATGAATGGTTTATTACATATTGAATTAAAACGGGAATATTTTTAACATTGAAGCCTATGAGATTCGCCCGAATAAATCTGCCGCATGAAACAACCGAATGGCAGGGCATTTCGGGAACCTTTCACTGCTGGTTTGTGTTCTCTGAATAGACGAAGCAGTGCTTTTTTATGGGGATTTCACTGCCCTCGAAACAGGCACCGAACAGGCACCGTATGTGCAGGCAATTCGCCAGGATTTGGCGAATTGCCTGCTCTCTGGATAGCCAAATGGCCAAGAAAGGTAACCGAACGCTGATTTTCAGCATTCGGGTACCTTTCTCCAGCAATTCGGATCTCTTTGAATTACCCTGTAAGTAATAAGCTTGTGTTATCTGGCATAAATACATGCAGGGTTATTCAGAGAGGTGAAAACCTTGAGAATTGCCAGGAGAATGAACAATCTAGACCAAATAGTCAATTTGGAAAGTGAGATAAATGGGAGAATTATTTTGGTTTGGCTATTTTGACCTAAAATTTTCAATTCTCCAGTCATTCAAGGCTTTCACCTCTTTCTGAATAGCCCTGTAAGTTTTATTTCCAATAACCATGCTTATTATGAGAAATAGTACGGTTGTTACTAATAAACTAGTTAACTATCATAAAAAGAACACTGTAATAAAACATGGGAAAGGAAGAAGAATAGAAAAGGTAAAAGATAAGAAAAACAAATACAGGGTTATCCAAAGAGATTCGAAAAGTCACCGCACGTTCGGTGACTTTTCGTTCTCTTCAATTCGGTTCCTTTTGCCGATTGCATTTCGGTGACCCTGCGGTGTATTCAGCAAACAGCACAGGGTCCCCGAATTGCAGGGAAAAGCTGCCGAAAACCTGACGAAAACTAACCGAATGCACGCTGAAAACAAGCAAAAACATCTGGATTAACCTTCGAAAAAGCCGAACATAAGCCGAACAGGAGCCGAATCACATAGAGCCGAAGCAGCTGTGAAGTAGAGGAGGCAGTGAATAAATTAGAAAAACCATTTGTATGAATCTGGGAAAAAGAAACGCTGTTTGCAAAGAAACTACTGAGCGAAAATGTCTGAAATTTTCACAGGAGGTCCAGGGAATGATAATAAAGAGGGCTGTTACAAAAAAAATAAGTAAACTGAAAAAAAAATCAAAAAAAAAATCGGACTTTTTAAAAAAAAAAAAAAATCTGAAAAATGCTTAAAGTATCCTAAAAAATCAATGAATAAAGAGACTTTTTGCTGCAGAATTTTATAATGAACGGTTTATTAGATATTGAATTAAAACGGGAATATTTTTAACATTGAAGTCTATGGGATTCTCCTGAATAAATTTGCCGAATTAAACCACCGAATGGCAGGACATTAGGGGAACCTTTCACTGCTGGTTTGTGTTCTCTGAATAGCCGAAGCAGTGCTTCTCTATGGGGATTTCACTGCCCTCGAACAGGCACCGAACAGGCACCGTATGTGTAGGCAATTCGCCAGGATTTGGCGAATTGCCTGCTCTCTGGATAGCCGAATGGCCAGGAAAGGTAACCGAACGCTGATTTTCAGCGTTCGGTTACCTTTCTCAAGTAATTCGGATCTCTTTGGATAACCCTGATAGTCACTGCCAGTTTTCTTACGTGTATCCAATAACTGCAACCAACCAAACAATACAATAATTACCATAAGTAAAAACAAATAGACAATACTAGTCTGACCTTACTGGAATGTTTTTTTTACCATGCCTTCATTTCACATTTTTATACTTTTTATCAATCTTTTTTATAATTAACTGCTGGTGTGTCAATAGTAAAAAAAAATATTAAAAGGTCTGGGACTCATCTCCATGCCCGAATTTGTTTTTTGGTTGTAATACTTGAAAATGTATTAAAAAATAAAAGAGCTAAAACACAAAAACTGATAATAGCCACTTGGAATGGCCTTTTCAAATAAAATTCACTTTAATATATTTCATAAATTTACCTTAAAATGTAATGTTTGTTATTTTAATATACAAAACCAAATAAAAACTTTAAAGGCTGCTTTTATTAGCTTAGTTTTTAATTTTCTTAACATTTTGCTAGCATAGGTAAGCTAGACATTGATCACATACAGTATGTCCTCAAGTACCGCTAACAGGCCAGATTTTAATCTTTAAAACCTTGGGGAAATGCAGTCTGAATCCTGCAATCACTGAACAGAAAATCATATCAGCTGTGCTGTTCTTCATATATTTGGCAAACCTACAGGGTTATTCAGAGAGACCCGAAATGTCGCCGAAATGTAACAGACACTGAAATTCAGCATACGGTGACATTTCGGGGCCATTCGGCTATTCAGAGAGCCGGCAATTAGGAAAATTCTGTATGAGGGCAGTGAAATCCCCCATTGAGAAGCAATTCTTCGTCTATTCAGAGACACCAAACAGCAGTGAAAAGTTGCCAAAATACCTGCTGTTCGGTGATTTCATTCGGGAGGTTTATTCAGGCGAATCCCATAGGCTTTAATGTTAAAAATATTCCTGTTTTAACCCAATATCTAATAAACCATTTATTATTTTATTCTGCTGTAAAACGTTTCTTTATTTATAGATTTTTTTAGGATCTTTTAGGCATTTTCTGGGATTTTTTTTCTGTTTTTTTAAAATCGTATTTTCTTTTTTCTGTAACAGCCCTTTTTAATATCATTTATAGGACCTTTTATGTAAATTCCATACATTTTAGTTCAGTAGTTTTTTTGCAAACAGCGTTTAAATCTTGAAACTTTCAAGTGTACTATTTTTTTCCCCCACATTCGTCTGCCTTTCGGATTTTTCCGGCGGCTGCTCTGCGCTGTGATCGGCGGCTCATCGGGTTTTTCCAGCGTGTTCGGCAGGGGTTTTTGGTGAGTGTTCGGTGAGTGTTCTGCGGATTTGCGGCGGGTTTTCAATACACTACGGGGGGCCCTGCGGTGCTTGCTGTATACACAGCAGGGTCGGCGAAATAGAATCGCCGAATTGCCCCGAAGTGCGGGGAACGAAAGGTCACCGCATGTGCAGTGACTTTTCGAATCTCTCTGAATAACCCTGCTAATCTTTTATGGGTTTTAAGATAAAGGTTGGGAACAACTGATTTAGGAGATGAATCAATAATCGCTGGTGTTTGCTGAAGTTGCAAAAGCCAGCAAAAATCACAGGTGTTGCAACGTCCACAAGTAACAGTGTTTCACAAATACTAAATACAAAGAGGTGTAGTAAAAAATTCACAGTGAAGCATCTTCTGTCCTTGATTTGATTTAACTTTTGTGAAACACTGGTGTTTGTTGACATCGCAACAATGATTTTTGCTGGTGTTTGCAACATCAGCAAACATCGTCGGTTACGAACTTCCTGTGCAGTGTTACTGTACAGAAGACCTTACTCAAAACATTCCGACCAGCATCCTTATTTGTCTAATCCACGTTTTCAGTGTTTGTTATGGAAATATAGACATTTGTATATGTGAATAAACAAACCAGCTTGTCAGCTCTCATTTTCAGACCTGAACGTAAGATATTACAGCTCTCATTCATATTTTTTTTACCATAAATACATTTCAAAGAGCACTTTATTGAAGGATTCCATATCTCTGCAGCTCTCCTGATACATCTTGAATGCAGAGATATAGATTTTAATACATTTGCATTCAATTAATTTGCCATGAAAGTGTATCATTACAACTGAACCTACTACCTTCATTGTTGGATCTCTCTTTTGTCTAACTTATAGCTTACATTCATAGTAACTCAAAACAAACGTATTCAGTATTCATGAAGAAAATTCCCGATGAGCTAAATGTTATAAATAACTCAGAATCGGCGCAAATGAAGTATTACCTGTGCTGTCATGCAGGTTGTTATAGCTGGTTTATAAAGTCCTGAAATCAAGTCTATATTTAAACAAAACACTGATTTAGTTCAGTGAATAGAAATAGGTGCATTTATAAATGTAAAAAAGGAAATAGTGAAGCGCCCAACAGATCAGTGACCAATCACATACGCTACACGTTGTATATGGAGGTTCCTCTAAAAACCCAAAATGTAAAGTAAGCAGTTATGACAACGTAGCGCCAATCTAAGACTGGTATACGTGCTTAGGCACCACACATGTCCATAAGTGTTTCTTCTCTTCTCTTCTAGAATTAACTCCTTAAATGTGTAGGTCATGGTCAGATTTACCACAAGAGAAGGAAAAGACCACAGATTGCGCAGTATGTCAATTCAATATGAAGAAGTATAAAGCAAATGTCCAACTCACATTCTTCTGAGCCTAGGACCCGGCTCTAGGATCTATTGCTTTATGGGTCTTTAAATTGGTTCAGGTGCCCATTCACCCCAGGTACACTCGTTGTCTTCAACCAGTTTCCCCTGCAGTGGGTAACAAGAAAATTACACTAGGTGAGTGCCCTGGTATTTTCTTGTTACCCACTGCAGGGGAAACCAGCTGAAGACAACGAGTGTACCTGGGGTGAATGGGCACCTGAACCAATTTAAAGACCCAAGTTCACTACTTCCTGCTCATTCTATCGTCCACACAAGAAGCACAACACAATCCCAGCATCCTCATTCCTATAAGCCCTCAGTGCCTGTCCTCTTTCTCCTGCGCCCTCTGGAATGCTCGCTCTGTGTGCAATAAACTCACAGTATCCACGACCTTTTCATCTCTAACTTCTTCAACCTCCTAGCTCTTACTGAAACCTGGCTAACTCCCTCTGACACTTCTTCCATTGCTGCTTTCACACATGGCGGTCTACATTTCAGCCATACCCCCAGACCGGTGTGACAAACATGGTGGCAGAGTCGGAATTCTGCTTTCTCCCACATATACCTACCAGCACCTCCCTCCACCCCCATCTCTCTCCTTCTCCTCCTTTGAAGCACACTGCATCGCCTGTTTTCTCCCCTGACTCTCAGGGAAGCAGTCATCTACCGCCCACTGGGTCTAGCCTCCCAGTTCCTTTACAACTTTGCTACCTGGCTTTCTCACTTAATGTCTACTAACCTTCCATGCCTATGTAGCGCTGTGTTTAAAACAGACTGTTCTGCTGCATTTACTTGCAATGGCCACCAGAGGGAGACAGAGACCATGCTAAGATTATGCTGGACAAACACAGAAAACATTGGGACTACATTTCCTGGCATGCTTTGGGGGCAGACACAGGAAGTGGGTGGGACACAGACCCTTACATCCTGAGCCTCGTGGAGAGAGCTGGCAGAGCGCGCCAGGGAGTGAGAGAGACAAGACACAGTGCTGCTGAACGTAACAGTGTCCAGGCCGGAGCGCAGGTGCGGCCTAACGGAGTTACAGATCGGGTTACTCAGCCTTACCAAAGGGAGACCCAGTGATCCACAAGATTACCCAAGCTGCTATTGAGGAAGCCAGAGGACCCCGAGTTAGGAGTACCGCAGGTCGATCGGACTGGGAGAGCAGGCAGTAAGCTGGACAAGTCGCGGCCGGAACAGAAAGCCAGACAGCGGATCCAGAAGCCAAGAGAACCCCAGTCAATATCGAGCAGAGAGACGTCCTGGGTCAAGCAGAGCCTTAAGTATCTGGCGGATGGGTGAGAGGCCTTCTAGGTCGTTGTAAAACCAAGAAAGCACGCTGCTGTTTGTTTCCAAAACCCACAGGGCCCCAACTTGACTAGTCGAAGATACCTCATAAGCAATTCACTGGCCAGTTGAATATTGTACCCGGGTACCATCACACACACACACCTACATTCTTTGGGACATAACATGTGCGGGACTCATTCCCCAATCAAAAAGGGGGTTAAAGATAATTTTCCATTTATTTTCCGCTGCGCGTTTCTCGAATTACGAAACATCGTATTTATTTTCCGCTGCGCGTTTCTCGAATTACGAAACCTTGTATTTCTTTTCCGCTGCGCGTTTACTCGAAATCCGAAGCATCGTATTTCTTTTCCGCTGCGCGTTTCCCGCATTACGAAGTACTGTAAATATATATTCGAACACCGTGTTATTCATTATATGCCATTTATTCTAGTAAACTATATAATTTATAAAATCCACAACAGTGCTGGAGTATATTTATTCCCTAGTGCGGGGAGACTGACCCGAGGTTCAATTTCAGCGGCTTCTCCGGGAGTGAGCGCTACACCTAATTCTTGGAGACTCCAACATTCCCATTGATGATACTTCTGCCCCTGCTGCCTCCAAACTTCTTTCACTCACATCCTTCCCTTGATTTACACAATCCTCCCTGCTCCCTACTCACCGTGAAGTTCACTTTATTGAAATTGTTGTTTCCAACCTCTGCTCCATTTCTGAGTTCACCTGTCGCCCTTTCCCCATCTCTTACCACCACCTTCTCTCTTTCAATCTATCTGGATTACCTAAACACAATGCTCCCCCATTCCGCACTTGCAGAAATCTGCATGCTGTGGATCCCCATCAATTCTCCAAACTCCTTCAACATCTCCAGCACACATCATCCTTCACCTGCCCTGACGCTGCCACTGACCACTATAACGCTACTATCATCTCTGCCTTAGAGACACTTGCTACTCCTCAACTCTGTAAGACCCCATGCCGCCAGCTGCAGCCCTGGCACACCCTCCAGACACGCTACCTGCAAAGATGCTCACACACTGCAGAGCGTGCCTGTAAGAAATCCCTCTCTGAAACTGATCTCATTAATTTCAAGTTCGTACCGTGGTCATACAACTCTGCCCTTCACGTGGCCCTCACAGCGTGGGGGAGTCCTCGGGGGGAGTAGCCTCGGGTGCAATTTTCTTAGGGGCGCAAAATTTCAATAGAAGTTTGGACCACTCATATAGTCTAGCAGGAATCATCAAGGTGTCCGCTCACAGACACTGGTGTCCATGGGAGGCCCTTGCACGGGTATCTGCCAGTTTTTCTGCGACGGCGGTAGGCTTGTGCACCGATTTTTTTTTCGGTTCGATTCGGTTCGATTTGTTCGGATGTTTAAACTTTTCGATTCGGCTCGTTTCGACCGATTTCTGTTTCGATTCGGTTCGGCTCGTTTTTCATGTACATTTTTTTTCGGAATATCGACCATTTTTCGTATTTTCGGGTCACTTTGCTAGTTTTTTGTATCGACTTTTCGGAAATTTCGGAAATTTTGTTTTTTTCGGAACGTCTGTTCTCCTCGTTTCAAAGTGTCTACGATAATTCTGGCGATTCTATCGTGGTTTTTTTTATTAAATAAAGATCCTTTTTTTCTTATGAATAATTGAATATACATTTCACAACTTTATTTAATCATATTAAAATGGTATGAAAGCCAAGGAACAAAAAAAATGAACAAAACGATTTAAAAAACGCTAAACTGACCCGAATGCCACAAGAAACAAGTGATACGCATTTACAAATACAAAATTTACAGAATCAGCGATATAACTGATAATAGTTAAATATACGATGTCCAGAATTACCGAAATGGAACCGAAATCACGAATGGAACCGAAATCATGAATAGAGCAAAAATAAATTTCGATTTGACACATTTCAAGTCCATTCGAAAAATCCGAAATTTTTTCGTTTCGGCTCGGAAAACTTTTCGGATCTATCGGTTTTCGGGTCCGACCCGATTTGGAAATTCAGCCGAATCCGAAAACACGAATCGGGAAATTTCGTGAAAATTCCGAAATTCCGAAACCCGAAACGCACATCCCTAGACGGCGGTGAGTTAGCACTCAGCGTCCAGAATGGAGGACTAGAACAGAAATCTCTGCTCCTGTCCTGACTCTTCCATAATGCTGACATGAGTCACGTGAAACAGCGCAGCTTTATTCGACGGAACACAGTGTACCACATTTGACAGCTCCCTTGAAGCCCTGTGCCAGCCCCCCGCCGCTGGCATCCCAGCAGCTGCTGAACAGAAAGGAGGGAGGGAGGCGCCTGGCCTGCAGCACATTTAAAATCCGGTCCCCACTAAGCCCAGTGGTGTATTTAGGTTTTGTGCTGCCCTAGGCCAGACTAAACTTGTACACCTCCTAATTTAAATTTGACACACCCTTTCCTATTCAGGCCACACCTCTTCCTGTTATAGCATTCAGTCGGAAGTCACTGCATGCTGGGATTTTAGTAATCTCAACATGCAACGGCTGCCTCAGAGTGATAAGAGTCGAATCACTCTCAGATAGCCTTTACATGCTAAGATCACTGAATATGGTGCTGTTTGACGGCAGTGAAATTCCCCATAGAGAAGCAATAATCTATTCAGAGTGCTCCAAAATGTCAGTGAAATGTTCTGATTTTCGGTGGTTTCATTCGAAAGGTTTAATCAGACGAATCCCATAGGTTTCAATGTTTAAAATATTCCCATTTTTATTAGATATTTATTAAACCATTTATTCTTTTCATTTGCAGCTTTATTTTTTAGGCATTTTTCTGTGAATTTCTGTAACAGACCTTTTTATTATTATTTATAGTACCTCATATAGCATTTTCAGGCACTATCGTGCAATAGTTTTGCAAACAGCTTTTAAAAGTGACTTTTTTTTACCCGTCGTCTTGCTCCGAGAGAGTCCAGGCGGGGTGTGGTGCAGTAGTGTATTTAGGTTTTGTGCTGCCCTAGGCCTGACTAAACTCGTGCACCCCCTAATTTAAATTTGACACACCCCTTCCTGTCAAGGGCACACCTCTTCCTGGTTAATCCCCACCCTTCCTCTTTAAGCTCCACCTTTTCCTCTTAGAGCTCCGCCTTTTCCTCTCTTCATATTAAAAGTGGATACCAAGTGCCTACTTGTATATTTTGTATACCATTTCAAATGTATCTATTGAGATAAAGAAAATTATGAAATGTTTAAATTCAAGCATTTTTACAAAGAACAGCCACGCATGTCAAGTATACTGGATCACAGCCGCTCTAATTGGTTGAATAATAAAATCCACAGAAACGTGCACTGCATACAGTATGAGCATATCACAGAGCTGCACAGCAATAAAACCCACAGCAATGGGCACTGTGTATGAGCATATCAGAGCTGCACAGCAATAAAACTCACACAAATGTGCAGTGTGTATGAGCATATCACAGAACTGCACAGCAATAAAACTCACCGTAATGTGCAGTGTGTATGAGCGTATCCCAGAGCTCCAGGGCAATAAAACTCACAGTAATATGCAGTGTGTATCACAGAATCCACAGCAATAAAACTCCCAGCAATGCAATGTTTGGTGTGTGTCAGCGTATCAGAATCCACAGCAATAAAACTCCCAGCAATGCAATGTGCGGTGTGTATGAGTGCATCAGAATTCACAGTAATAAAACTCACAGCAATGCAATGTGTGGTGTGTGTCAGCGTATCAGAATCCACAGCAATAAAACTCCCAGCAAACTGAGTGTATATGAGCACACAGCAATTATGCTGTGGAGCCATCTTGTCAGCAGTGGGGTGACACTGCCAGAGGGTGCACCGTGGCATTGATTCCCTTCCCGGTGGGTGTTCAGTCCAGAATAGAGTCTGTGTTAACGAAAGGGCGGGCAGTTGCGCGCGTGCGTTTCACGTGGTTCAGCCAGTCATGTGGTACTGAGACTCAGAAAAATGGCAGTGAAATGCCCTGATGTTCGGTGGTTTCAATCAGCAGGTTTATTCAGGTGAACCCCATAGGTTTCAATGTTAAAAATATTCCTGTTTTTATGCAATATCTAATAAATCATTTATTATTTTAATCTGCAGTAAAAAGTCTTTACTTATTGATTTTTTTTTAGTACCTTTTAGTCATTTTTCAGATTTTTTTGGCAAAATCCCCCCCCCCCTTTTTTTAATAGCAGTTTTTCTTTTTCCTGTAACAGAACTTTTTATTATCAATCATAGGATCTTATATGTAAATTCCAGACATTTTCGTTCAGTAGTTCTTTTGAAAACAGCAGGCCACAGGTTTGCGGTGGCAGCATTCAGCGGCCGACTACATGCACTTTGGGGACCCTGTGGTGAATGGTGAATTCACTGCAGGGTGGGGAAATTTTATTCTCCTAAGTGCAGGGAACTACAGAACACCAAAACGTTGGCGTCATTTCGGTGCTCTGTGAGTAACCCATTTAGTGGTGAGGTTTTTTGCTGCCCCCTGGAAAGTGAAATTGAAAGTGTAAATTAGTGAAATCTCAATGTATCCTCCCTGGTAAAATACTTTGCAAAAGTAAAAAAAAAAAAAAATTTTTTTTTTTTTTTTAGGGGTGGGGCCACCCAGTGCGGGCCGCCGCCCCCTGGAAAGTGCCGCCCTAGGCCTGGGCCTAGTCGGCCTAGGCCAAAATACACCAGTGGTGTGGTGTGAGAGGGTCCCCTGCGGTGGCACGGCTCGCCTCGTTCTGCTCCTT
>RXON01001830.1:0-43181 GCA_009667805.1 Leptobrachium leishanense | reverse complement strand
TAAATAAATATCAGGGGGTCACTGTAATAATTGTGACAGTAAAAAATATCAGGGCTCACTGTAATAATTGTGACAATAAAAAAATATCAGGTAGTCACTGTAATAATTGTGACATTAATAAATATCGGGTCACTGTAATGATGTAACATTAATAAATAATCAGGGGGTAACAGTAAATAATATAAAACATTAATAAATATCAGGGGTCACTGTAATAATTGTGACATTAATAAAATATCAGGGGTCACTGTAATAATTGTGACATTAATAAATATCAGGAGTCACTGTAATAATTGACATTAATAAATATCAGAGGGTCACTGTAATAATTGTGACATTAATAAATATCAGGGGTCACTGTAATAATTGTGACATTAATAAATATCAGGGGGCACTATAATAATTGTGACAAAAATAAATATCAGGTAGACACTGTAATAATTGTGACATTAATAAATATCAGAGGGTCACTGTAATAATTGTGACATTAATAAATATCAGGGGTCACTGTAATAATTGTGACATTAATAAATATCAGGGAGTCACTGTAATAATTGTGACATTAATATATATCAGAGGGTCACTGTAATAATTGTGACATTAATAAATATCAGGGGTCACTGTAATAATTGTGACATTAATAAATATCAGGGGGACACTTTAATAATCGAAACATTAATAAATATCAGGGGGTCACTGTAATAATTGTAACATTAATAAATATCAGGGGGTCACTCTAATAATTGTGACAGTAATAAATATCAGGGGGTCACTGTAATAATTGTGACAGTAATAAATATCAGGGCTCACTGTAATAATTGTGACAATAATAACTATCCGGTAGTCACTGTAATAATTGTGACATTAATAAAAATCAGGGGGTCACTGTAATAATTGTGAAATTAATAAATATCAGGGGGTCACTATAAATTCTGACATTAATAAATATCAGGGGGTCACTGTAATAATTGTGACATTAATAAATATCAGGGGTCACTGTAATAATTCTGACATTAATAAATATCAAGGGTTCACAGTATAATTGCGACAAAATAAATATCAGGTAGTCACTGTAATAATTGTGACATTAATAAATATCAGGGGGTCACTGTAATAATTCGTGACAAATAAATATCAGGTTCACTGTAATAATGTGACAATAATAAATATCAGGTAGACACTGTTAAAAAATTGTGACATTAATATATCACATTAATAAAAATTGACACATTAATAAATATCAGGAGTCACTGTAATAATTGTGACATTAATAAATATCAGGGGTCACTGTAAATTTTGTGACATTAATAAATATCAGGGGTCACTTAATAATTGTTGACAGTAATAAATATCAGGGGCTCACTGTAATAATTGTGACAATAAAAAAATCAGGTAGTCACTGTAATAATTGTGACATTAATAAATATCAGGGGGTCACTGTAATGATTGTGACATTAATAAATATCAGGGGGTCACTGTAATAATTGTGACATTAATAAATATCAGGGGGTCACAGTATTAATTGTGACATTAATAAATATCAGGGGGTCACTATAATAATTGTGACATAAATAAATATCAGGGGGTCACTTTAATAATTGTAACATTAATAAATATCTGGGGGTCACTGTAATAAATATAACATTAATAAATATCAGGGGTCACTGTAATAATTGTGACAGTAATAAATATCAGGGCTCAGTGTAATAATTGTGACAATAAAAAATATCAGGTAGTCACTGTAATAATTGTGACATTAATAAATATCAGGGGTCACTGTAATATTTGTGAAATTAACAAATATCAGGAGGTCACTAATAATTGTGACATTAATAAATATCAGGGGCTCACAGTAATATTTGTGATATTAATAAATATCAGGGGGTCACTGTAATAATTGTAACATTAATAAATATCAGGGGGTCACTATAATAATTGTGACATTAATAAATTTAAGGGGTCACTAATAATTGTGACATTAATAAATGTCAGTGGGTCACTGTAATGATTGTAACATTAATAAATATCAGGAGTCACTGTAATAATTGTGACATTAATAAATATAAGGGGTCACTATAATAATTGTGACATTAATAAATATCAGGGGGTAACTGTAATAATTGCGACATTAATAAATATCAGAGGGTCACTGTAATAATTGTGACATTAATAAATATCAGGGGGACACTTTAGTAATCGAAACATTAATAAATATCAGGGGGTCACTGTAATAATTGTAACATTAATAAATATCAGGGGTCACTCTAATAATTGTGACATTAATAAATTTAAGGGGGTCACTAATAATTGTTACATTAATAAATATCAGGGGGTCACCAATTATTGTGACATTGATAAATATCAGGGGGTCACTGTAATAATTGTAACATTAATAAATGTCAGTGGGTCACTGTAAAAATTGAAACATTAATAAATATCAGGGGGTCACTGTAATTATTGTGACACTAATAAATATCAGTGGGTCACTGAAATAATTGTGACATTAATAAATATCAGGGGGTCACTGTAATTATTGTGACACTAATAAATATCAGTGGGTCACTGAAATAATTGTGACATTAATAAATATCAGGGGACACTGTAATAATTATAACATTAATAAATATCAGAGGTCACTTAAATAATTGTGACATTAATAAATATCAGGAGTCACTTTAATAATTGTGACATTAATAAATATCAGGGGGTCACTGTAATAATAGTGACATTATAAATATCAGGGGGTCACTGTAATAATTGTGACATTAATAAATATCAGGGGGTCACTGTAAAAATTGAAACATTAATAAATATCAGGGGTCACTTTAATAATTGTAACATTAATAAATATCAGGAGGTCACTGTAATAATTGTGACATTAATAAATATCAGGGGGTCATTGTAATAATTGGGACATTAATAAATATCAGGGGATCACTGTAATATTTATAACATTAATAAATATCAGGGGTCAGTTTAATAATTGTAACATTAATAAATATCAGGGGGTCGCTGTAATAATTGTAACATTAATAAATATCAGGGGGTCACTGTAATAATTGTGACATTACTAAATATCAGGGGGTCACTGTAATAATTGTGACAATAATAAATATCAGGTAGACACTGTAATAATTGTGACATTAATAAATACAGGAGGGTCACGTAATAATTGTGACATTAATAATATCAGGGGTCACTGTAATAATTGTGACAGTAATAAATATCAGGGCTCAGTGTAATAATTGTGACAATAAAAAATATCAGGTAGTCACTGTAATAATTGTGACATTAATAAATATCAGAGGGTCACTGTAATAATTGTGACATTAATAAATATCAGGGGTCACTGTAATAATTGTAACATTAATAAATATCAGGGGGTCACTGTAATAATTGTAACATTAATAAATATCAGGGGGTCACTGTAATAATTGTGACATTAATAAATATCAGGGGGTCACTGTAATAATTTTGACATTAATAAATATCAGGGGACACTGTAATAATTGTGACGTTAATAAATATCAGGGGGTCACTGTAATAATTTAACATTAATAAATATCAGGGGGTCTTTGTAATAATTATGACATTAATAAATATCAGGGGGTCACTGTAATAATTGTGACATTAATAAATATCAGGGGATCACTGTAATAATTATAACATTAATAAATATCAGGGGTCATTTTAATAATTGTAACATTAATAAATATCAGGGGGTCGCTGTAATAATTGTAACATTAATAAATATCAGGGGGTCACTGTAATAATTGTAACATAAATAAATATCAGGGGGTCACTGTAATAATTGTGACATTACTAAATATCAGGGGGTCACTGTAATAATTGTGACATTAATAAATATCAGGGAGTCACTGTAATAATTGTGACATTAATAAATATCAGAGGGTCACTGTAATAATTGTGACATTAATAAATATCAGGGGTCACTGTAATAATTGTGACATTAATAAATATCAGGGGTCACTGTAATAATTGTGACATTAATAAATATCAGGGGTCACTAAATAATTGTGACATTAATAAATATCAGGGGTCACTTTATTAATTGTAACATTAATAATATCTGGGTCACTGTAATTAATAACATTAATAATATCAGGGGTCACTGTAATAATTTTGACATTAATAAATATCAGGGGGTCACTGTAATAATTGTGACATTAATAAATATCAGGAGTCACTGTAATAATTGTGACATTAATAAATATCAGGGGGTACTGTAATAATTGCAACATTAATAAATATCAAGGGGTCACTGTAATAATTGTAACATTAATAAATATCAGGGTCACTCTAATAATTGTGACATTATAAATTATCAGGGGGTCACTAATAATTCTGACATTAATAAATATCAGGGGGTCACTGTAATAATTGTGACATTAATAAATATCGGGGTCACTAATAATTCTGACATTAAATATATCAGGGGTTCACTGTAATAATTGTGACAATAATAAATATCAGGTAGTCACTGTAATAATTGTGACATTATAAATATCAGGGGTCACTGTAATAATTCTGACATTAATAAATATCAGGGCTCACTGTAATAATTGTGACATAATAAATATCAGGTAGACACTGTAAAATTGTGACATTAATAAATATCACATTATAAATAATTGCACATTAATAAATATCAGGAGTCACTTAACATTGTGACATTAATAAATATCAGGGGGTCACTGTAATAATTGTGACATTAATAAATATCAGGGGGTCACTGTAATAATTGTGACAGTAATAAATATCAGGGCTCACTGTAATAATTGTGACAATAAAAAATATCAGGTAGTCACTGTAATAATTGTGACATTAATAAATATCAGGGGGTCACTGTAATGATTGTGACATTAATAAATATCAGGGGGTCACTGTAATAATTGTGACATTAATAAATATCAGGGGGTCACAGTATTAATTGTGACATTAATAAATATCAGGGGGTCACTATAATAATTGTGACATAAATAAATATCAGGTGTCACTTTATAATTTGTAACATTAATAAATATATGGGGTCACTGTAATAAATATAACATTAATAAATATCAGGGGGTCACTGTAATAATTGTGACAGTAATAAATATCAGGGCTCAGTGTAATAATTGTGACAATAAAAATATCAGGTAGTCACTGTAAATAATTGTGACATTATAAATATCAGGGGTCACTGTAATGATTGCGGACATTAACAAATATCAGGAGTCACTAATAATTGTGACATTAATAAATATCAGGGGGTCACGTAATAATTTGTGATTATTAATAAATATCAGGGGGTCACTGTAATAATTGTAACATTAATAAATATCAGGGGTCACTGTAAAATTGTGACATTAATAAATATCAGGGGTCACTCTAATAATTGTGACATTAATAAATATCAGGGGGACACTTTAATAATCGATACATTAATAAATATCAGGGTCACTGTAATAATTGACATTAATAAATATCAGGGGTCACTTAATAATTGTGACATTAATAAATATCAGGGGTCACTGTAAAATTGTAACATTAATAAATATCAGGGGGTCACTGTAATAATTGTGACATTATAAATATCAGAATCACTGTAATAATTGACATTAATAAATATCGGGGGTCACTGTATATAATTGTGACATTAATAAATATCAGGGGGTCACTGTAATAATTGTAACATTAATAAATATCAGGATCACTGTAATAATTGTAACATTAATAAATATCAGGGGGTCACTGTAATAATTGTAACATTATAAATATCAGGGAGTCACTATAATAATTGTAACATTAATAAATATCAGGGGTCACTGTAATAATTGTGACATTAATAAATATGGGTCACTGGTAATAATTGTGACATTATAAATATCAGGGGGTAACTGTAATAACTGTGACATTAATAAATATCAGGGGGTCACTGTAATAATTGTAACATTAATAAATATCAGGGGGTCACTGTAATAATTGAGACATTAATAAATATCAGGGGTCACTGTAATAATTGTGACATTAATAAATATCAGGGGTCACTATAATTATTGTGACATTAAAAAATATCAGGTAGTCACTGTAATAATTGTGACATTAATAAATATCAGGTCAGTTGACTTGTTAATAAATATCAGGGGTCACTGTAATAATTGTGACATTAATAAATATCAGGGGTCACTGTAATAATTGTGACATTAATAAATATCAGGGGGTCACTATAATAATTGTGACAATAATAAATATCAGGTAGACACTGTAATAATTGTGACATTAATAAATATCAGAGGGTCACTGTAATAATTGTGACATTAATAAATATCAGGGGTCACTGTAATAATTGTGACATTAATAAATATCAGGGAGTCACTGTAATAATTGTGACATTAATATATATCAGAGGGTCACTGTAATAATTGTGACATTAATAAATATCAGGGGTCACTGTAATAATTGTGACATTAATAAATATCAAGGGGACACTTTAATAATCGAAACATTAATAAATATCAGGGGGTCACTGTAATAATTGTAACATTAATAAATATCAGGGGTTCACTCTAATAATTGTGACAGTAATAAATATCAGGGGGTCACTGTAATAATTGTGACATTAATAAATATCAGGGCTCACTGTAATAATTGTGACAATAATAAATATCAGGTTGTCACTGTAATAATTGTGACATTAATAAATATCAGGGGGTCACTGTAATAATTGTGAAATTAAAATATCAGGGGGTCACTAATAATTGTGACATTAATAAATATCGGGTCACTGTATAATTGTGACATTAATAAATATCAGGGGTGGTCACTAATAATTGTGACATTAATAAATATCAGGGGTCACTAATAATTGTGACAATAATAAATATCAGGTAGTCACTGTAATAATTGTGACATTAATAAATATCAGGGGGTTACTGTAATAATTATGACATTAATTAAATATCAGGGCTCACTGTAATAATTGTGACATTAATAAATATCAGGTGGACACTGTAAAATTGTGACATTAATAAATATCACATCACTAAAATAATTGACACATTAATAAATATCAGGAGTCACTGTAATAATTGTGACATTAATAAATATCAGGGGGTCACTGTAATAATTGTGACATTAATAAATATCAGGGGGTCACTGTAATAATTGTGACAGTAAAAAATATCAGGGCTCACTGTAATAATTGTGACAATAAAAAATATCAGGTAGTCACTGTAATAATTGTGACATTAATAAATATCAGGGGGTCACTGTAATGATTGTAACATTAATAAATATCAGGGGGTAACAGTAATAAATATAACATTAATAAATATCAGGGGTCACTGTAATAATTGTGACATTAATAAATATCAGGGGGTCACTGTAATAATTGTGACATTAATAAATATCAGGGAGTCACTGTAATAATTGTGACATTAATAAATATCAGAGGGTCACTGTAATAATTGTGACATTAATAAATATCAGGGGTCACTGTAATAATAATTTTAATTAATAAATATCAGGGGTGTCAACTATAATTTGTGACAATAATAAATATCAGGGGTCACTGTAATAATTGTGACATTAATAAATCATCAGGGTCACTGTAATAATTGTGACATTAATAAATATCAGGGGTCACTGTAATAATTGTGACATTAATAAATATCAGGGAGTCACTGTAATAATTGTGACATTAATATATATCAGAGGGTCACTGTAATAATTGTGACATTAATAAATATCAGGGGTCACTGTAATAATTGTGACATTAATAAATATCAGGGGGACACTTTAATAATCGAAACATTAATAAATATCAGGGAGTCACTGTAATAATTGTGACATTAATAAATATCAGAGGGTCACTGTAATAATTGTGACATTAATAAATATCAGGGGTCACTGTAATAATTGTGACATTAATAAATATCAGGGGGTCACTATAATAATTGTGACAATAATAAATATCAAAGTGCAATAAAGAAATCCAGAGTCCACGATAAATTTCAATGGATTTAATCCCACAACAGGAAAAAAGCAACGTTTCACCATGGTGGTCACTGTAATAATTAAAACACAATAAAGATCAGGGGGTCACTAGTAATAACTGGTTAACAATCAATAATATCAGGGGTCACTGTGTATTGCCAATCCAACAATTAAAAACAATGTCTCATTAGATACATCAATTAACATATCACTGTATGTAATTATAATATACAATGCTTATTAACATACAATAATGTGGCGAGAATTGTAACACTGCCTATGAGAGAAGAAGTGACTTAGTATTATAAAATGTGAGGGAGGGTTACCCTCTACTACAAAGGGTCTAGGTTGACCCATGGGTTACCCCATTGCGGCGGTTCCGAATGCACTATCGGCATTCGGACAGCCGCCCCTGAGCTCTGCGATACTTACCTTCCTGGGCGCCGCGGGGAATGTCTCCGCGCTGCGCGCTCGTTGGAAGGACCCCAGCCGCGACCACGTGATTTGCGGCTGGGGTCCTTCCAAGGAGCGCGCTCACGGAAACTTTCCCGGCGGCGCCCAGGAAGGTAAGTATGAACACACTGAGCAGCTGCAGGGCCTGACTGAATGCGGATAGAGCATTCAGACAGGCCCTGCAGCTGCTCTCCGCTCATACTTACCTTCCTGGGCGCCGCCGGGAAAGTTTCCCCGCGCGTGCTCCTTGGAAGGACCCCAGCCGCGATCACATGGTCCCACGTGGTCGCGGCTGGGGTCCTTCCAACGAGCACGCGCGCGCAAGACATTCCGGCGGCGCCCAGGAAGGTAAGATATGGGGGGGAAAGATCCATGAGCTGGGGGGCATACCCATGTGTGAGCTGGGGGGGCATATCCATGAGCTGGGGGCATATCCATGTGTGAGCTGGGAGGCATACCCATGTGTGAGCTGGGGGGGCATATCCATGAGCTGGGGGGCATATCCATGTGTGAGCTGGGAGGCATACCCATGTGTGAGCTGGGGGGGCAAATCCATAAGCTGGGGGGCATACCCATGTGTGAGCTGGGGGGCAAATCCATAAGCTGGGGGGCATATCCATGTGTGAGCTGGGGGGGCATATCCATGAGCTGGGGCAGTTTGAATATATATATCGGGGTGGGATATATACATGTGAGTTGGGGCATTTTTATATGGTCTGTTCTTATTGGAAAGCGTCACATGACATTAAAGAAAAGTATCGGTACTCGGTATTGGTGAGTACTTTTAAAAAGTATCGGAACTCGTACTCGGTCTTAAAAAAGTGGTATCGGTGCATCCCTAGTGAGATTAATAAATATCAGGGGGTCACTGTAATAATTGTGACATTAATAAATATCAGGGGTCACTGTAATAATTGTGACATTAATAAATATCAGGGGGTCACTGTAATGATTGTGACATTAATAAATATCAGGGGTCACTGTAATAATTGTGACATTAATAAATATCAGGGGGTCACTGTAATGATTGTGACATTAATAAATATCAGGGGTCACTGTAATAATTGTGACATTAATAAATATCAGGGGGCCCTGTAATAATTGTGACATTAATAAATATTAGGGAGTCACTGTAATAATTGTAACATTAATAAATATCAGGGGGTCACGGTAATAATTGTAACATTAATAAATATCAGGGGGTCACTGTAATAATTGTGACATTAATAAATATCAGGGGGTCACTGTAATAATTGTGACATTAATAAATATCAGGGGGTCATTGTAATAATTGTGACATTAATAAATATCAGGGGATCACTGTAATAATTATAACATTAATAAATATCAGGGGGTAACAGTAATAAATATAACATTAATAAATATCAGGGGGTCACTATAATAATTGTGACAGTAATAAATATCAGGTAGACACTGTAATAATTGTGACATTAATAAATATCAGGGGTCACTGTAATAATTGTGACATTAATAAATATCAGGGAGTCACTGTAATAATTGTGACTATAATATTATCAGAGGGTCACTGTAATAATTGTGACATTAATAAATATCAGGGGGTCACTGTAATAATTGTGACATTAATAAATATCAGGGGACACTGTAATAATTGTGACATTAATAAATATCAGGGGGTCACTGTAAATAGTTTGTAACATTAATAAATATCAGGGGGTCACTGTAATAATTGTGACATTAATAAATATCAGGGGTCACTGTAAAATTGTGACATTAATAATATCAGGGGGTCACTGTAATAATTGTGACATTAATAAATATCGGGGGTCACTGTAATAATTGTGAAATTAATAAATATCAGGGGTCACTAAAATTGTGACATTAATAAATATCAGGGGTCACTGTAATAATTGTGACATTAATAAATATCAGGGGTCACTAATAATTGTGACATTAATAAATATCAGGGGTCACTGTAATATTGTGACATTAATAAATATCAGGTAGTCACTGTAATAATTGTACATTAATAAATATCAGGGGGTCACTGTAATAATTGTGACATTAATAATATCAGGGGGTCACTGTAATATTTGTGACATTAATAAATATCAGGTAGTCACTTAAAATTGTGACATTAATAAATATCACATTACTAAATAATTGACACCATTAATTAAATCAGGGTCACTGTAATAATTGTGACATTAATAAATATCAGGGGGTCACTGTAATAATTGTGACATTATAAATATCAGGGGGTCACTGTAATAATTGTGACATTAATAAATATCAGGGGTCACTGTAATAATTGTGACATTAATAAATATCAGGGGTCACTGTAATAATTGTGACATTAATAAATATCAGGGGGTCACTGTAATAATTGTGACATTAATAAATATCAGGGGGTCACTGTAATAATTGTGACATTAATAAATATCAGGGGGTCACAGTAATAATTGTGACATTAATAAATATCAGGGGGTCACTGTAATAATTGTGACATTAATAAATATCAGGGGGTCACTTAATAATTGTAACATTATAAATATCAGGGGGTCACTGTAATAATTTAAACATTAATAAATATCAGGGGTCACTGTAATAATTGTGACATTAATAAATATCAGGGGTCACTGTAATAATTGTGACATTAAAAATATCAGGGTCACTGTAATATTGTGACATTAATAAATATCAGGGGTCACTGTAATAATTGTGACATTAATAAATATCAGGAGGTCACTAATAATTGTACATTAATAAATATCAGGGGGTCACTGTAATAATTGTGACATAAATAAATATCAGGGGGTCACTTAATAATTGTGACATTAATAAATATCAGGGGGTCACTGTAATAATGTGACATTAATAAATATCAGGGGTCACTGTAATAATTGTGACATTAATAAATATCAGGGGGTCACTATAATAATTGTGACATTAATAAATATCAGGGGTCACTGTAATAATTGTGACATTAATAAATATCAGGGGGTCACTGTAATAATTGTGACATTAATAAATATCAGGGGTCACTGTAATAATTGTGACATTAATAAATATCAGGGGGTCACTGTAATAATTGTGACATTAATAAATATCAGGGGTCACTGTAATAATTGTGACAATAATATCAGGGGGTCACTCTAATAATTGTGACATTAATAAATATCAGGGGGTCACTGTAATAATTGTGACAATAATATCAGGGGGTCACTGTAATAATTGTGACATTAATAAATATCAGGGGTCACTGTAATAATTGTGACATTAATAAATATCAGGGGGTCACTGTAATAATTGTGACATTAAAAAAATATCAGGGGGTCACTGTAATAATTGTGACATTAATAAATATCAGGGGGTCACTGTAATAATTGTGACATTAATAAATATCAGGGGGTCACTAATAATTGTGACATTAATAAATATCAGGGGTCACTAATAATTGTGACATTAATAAATATCAGGGGGTCACTGTAATAATTGTGACATTAATAAATATCAGGGGTCACTGCCTCTTAATTCTAGTATACATCTCAATAATGGAAATATCAGGGGGTCACTGAATATGACATTATTTCTTATTAATTCCATTATAATTTATTTTATAAATATTCACTGTTTTATCGGATTGTCAAAGGTAATGTGTGGATCGAACTTGTTCATTCTGAGTTAGTCTTTTTTGAAAAATTGCCTATTTAGCACTGTGAAACAATTTCTTTTGTTGTAAGTATGACTATCACTTTGGACCCTGCGTTGTCAAATGACTTATTTACCTGTCTCAAAAACTCAATAAAACATTATTTACAAAAAAATAAATATCAGGGGGTCACTGTAATAATTGTGGCATTAATAAATAGCAGAGGTCACTGTAATAATTGTGGCATTAATAAATATCAGGGGGTCACTGTAATATTTGTGACATTAATAAATATCAGGGGGTCACTGTAATAATTGTGACATTAATAAATATCAGGGGGTCACTAATAATTGTGACATTAATAAATATCAGGGAGTCACTGTAATAATTGTGACATTAATAAATATCAGGGGGTCACTGTAATAATTGTGACATTAATAAATATCAGGGGGTCACTAATAATTGTGACATTAATAAGTATCAGGGGTTACTGTAATAATTGTGACATTAATAAATATCAGGGGGTCACTAATAATTATGACATTAATAAATATCAGGGGGTCACTAATAATTGTGACATTAATAAATATCAGGGGGTCACTGTAATAATTGTGACATTAATAAATATCAGGGGGTCCACTGCCTTTCTTAACCGTCTCAGTCCTACCCTTTCTCAGTTGGAACCCTCTACCACCCCTCCCTGAACCTGACCCCCCCCTTATTTCTTATTAATTCCATTATCCTTTATTTTATAATATTCACTGTTTTTCGGATTAGTCAAGGTAATGTGTGGATCGAACTTGTTCATTCTGAGTTAGTCTTTTTCGAAAAATTGCCTATTTAAGCACTGTGAACACATTTCTTTTGTTGTAGTATGACTATCACTTTGCGACCCTGCGTGGTCAAATGACTTATTTACCTGTCTCAAAAACTCAATAAAACATTATTTACAAAAAAATAAATATCAGGGGGTCACTGTAATAATTGTGGCATTAATAAATAGCAGAGGTCACTGTAATAATTGTGGCATTAATAAATATCAGGGGGTCACTGTAATAATTGTGACATTAATAAATATCAGGGGACACTGTAATAATTGTGACATTAATAAATATCAGGGGGTCACTAATAATTATGACATTAATAAATATCAGGGGGTCACTAATAATTGTGACATTAATAAATATCAGGGGGTCACTGTAATAATTGTGGCATTAATAAATAGCAGAGGTCACTGTAATAATTGTGACATTAATAAATATCAGGGGGTCACTGTAATAATTAATGAATTTAGCTAGGTTATGAAGATAAGTTAGAATTTTAATAAAGGACTCAGAGGCGAGTATTGCAGTCTCTTTTCTTGCTTTCAATAATAGTCGCAAGTGACATGTCGAAAAAAATACAACAGACATAAACTAAAAAAAAATTCTAACAGTGGTATCTTCTAACCCCCCTTTCCCAGAGGTATAGTCCATAGTTCCTCCAAGTCTATATATAGGACTGCCTTCCCGCCTTTTCTCCCTCTTTCTTGCCAACGAACTGGAACCAAACGAAGAACACGAAACAGAATGCGATCCAGTCATCACTTGAATCAAACCGAGACATCCAGATGAAAAGACAGGAACACATGTCACTGAGCTGAAATCAAAGCAGAGGGTGAGATACCGGTGCATGAAGTATAACATGCATACAAACGACCCTGGAGTCCGCCCCGGGAGGGCAGGGTGGGCAATACTCGCCTCTGAGTCCTTTATTAAAATTCTAACTTATCTTCATAACTTAGCTAAATTCAATAATTTTAATACAAGGACTCAGAGGCTCCTATTGCAAGTTCAAAGCTTGTCCATGAGAGCGGACGACCAATGAACGATCGGTTTGAAGTAAAAGGTCCGAAAAGTGGTCTCGCGAGACCAATCTGCGGATCTGAGCAGATCCTCCAAACGACAGCCCGCCCGAAACCAGAAAACGTAACAGGATAGCAACATCCCATGTCTCCGAATACTTAGGGAGCGGAGGACGTGAAAGTCAGATGTCCTTCAGTAAACGACAGACCTTTAAGGGATGTTTACCCACCGGAATCCCTTGGAAACCTATATGATAAGCCGATAAAGCGGACCACGTTAATGGTTCTATAAGCTTTACCACTATCGAAACATTCCGATAGAAAATTAATTATAGTATTCAGAAGGGCTTGAAAGGGATCCAGATCCCGTGTACCACACCAACGTGACCATTGGGCCCAGGCCGAGTCGTAACCGGACAAAGTGCCTGGAGCCCATGCCGCCCGAAGGAGGACACCAGCCCTGACCGAAATGCCTCCGACCGCCCCTGACGTCCCGAAACCAGGGAGGCCAAGAGCGGGCAGGTTCCTTGTGTCAACAACGGGTGAGGACAACCTCGTATGTCCACTATTAAATCAAGAAATCCAGAAGTAACCGCGGGACATCTGCCAGCAATTCCAAGAACAGGGGAAACCACGGCTGGTTGGGCCATAATGGTGCCACGAGAACCAGCTCTGCCTCCTGAACCCGAACCTGGCGTAACGTCCGCAGCACCAACTGAAACGGGGTAAACGCATACGGACGAGACATTGCCCAATTCTGCAGAAACGCATCGGTGGCGAGAGCCATGGGATCCGGACGCCAACTGTAAAAGTTGGGTAGTTGGCTGGATAGGCGAGATGCAAACAGGTCGATCTGGAAGGGACCCCAAAGGTCTGCAATGATCCAAAAGATCGACGATTGCAAATGCCAATCTCCTGAGTCCTCCGTGTGCCTCGAGCTCCAATCTGCTAGGAGATTCGAGACACCCGGAATGAACTGCGCCTGAACTGATAACTCGTGTAGAAAACACAAATCCCATAGACGGGTCGCCATTGCCGTCAGAAAAGCGGATCTGGGACCTCCTAGAGAATTGATATAACGGACGGCGGGAAAATTGTCCATGCGGAGAAGCACCGATGAACAAGTTTCCCCTTTGAGGAAACTCTGAATAGCGAATAATCCCGCTAATAGCTCTAGTCCGTTTATATGAATGAGAGCCTCTTGCTCGGACCAGGGGCCACCGGTCATCATATCTCCGCACCTGGCGCCCCAACCCGTCAGACACGCATCTGAATCTATCACCATCGTAGGAGGAGGCGCCACTATAGGTTTGCCGTTGTAGAATCGGAGGTTGGCAATCCACCATCGGAGATCCTGACGTGCCCCTATGGATAGAGTCACTTGATCTGCATAATCGAGCCCCTGCCTTAGGGAATGGGCCATCAGGCGTTGGAGGGCCCGATAATGCAGAGGAGCAGGGTGAATAGCTAGCCTCGTGGCTACCAGTACCCCGATTATACGGGATAAATCCCTCAACGCCGGTAATACACTGGACAGAATAGCCTGAACCTCTTTTAGGATGGACTTGCATTTCTGATTCGGAAGGAACAAGGTCATCGATTCTGGGCAAAGTATAAAACCCAGGAATTCCAGAGAACGCACTGGATGAAGGATAGATTTTTCCAAATTTATTAGGAAACCAAGACCCTGAAGTAAGAGTATCGTCTGATTGATGTGATTCTTCAGAAGCGACTCTGACTCGGCCATCAACAGGATGTCGTCCAGATATATAATCATCCGCACACGCTGTGACCGAAGACGACTGACAACCGGTTTCAGCAGCTTGGTGAAACACCAAGGCGCTGAAGAGAGGCCGAATGTAGGGAACGAAAGCGCCAGATTATCGAGTTCCAACGGAAGCAGAGGAACCCCCTGGACTCCTCTGCCATTGGAACTGTCAAATAGGCATCTTTCAGATCTATTTTCGCCAACCAGTCTTCTGGTTTGAGCACATCTTTCAGGATATGTAAACCCGCCATCTGAAAATGATTGTACTTTATATGTAGATTTAAACTTTTCAAATTGAGGACCGGGCGCCTCCCGCCTCCCTTCTTGGGAACTAGGAAGAGGTTGCCCATGAACTTCATGTCCCCTGGAGGAGCCTGTTCTATGGCTTCCTTTCTCAATAGATCTGTTATCTCCTCTTCCACCAACGCTGCATCGTCCGCTGAAAATACCAGCGGTGGAGGAAGAGATATGTATGAAAACCTTGGATCGTGCGTAGTACCCATAAATCCGAAGTGATTTCGCGCCACTGAGGATGACAAGCAGACAATCGACCCCCAAACCGGGATTGATGTATGAGGAATAACAAGATCCCGTACCTGGAGCTCTGAAATATCGGAATCCTCGACCTCCACGGTAACTTCTGTATCCCCTGTTACGCCAGGGACGTGCTCTAGTCGGGTAGAATTGAGCCACTCTTGTTTCCGATTGGGAAGCATCATAGGAAACGGAGCCTGCAAACGGGCGGGATAAACCTGCTCGTGTATGGCCGGCAGCGCGACCCCTGACCCGGCCAGCCCTCGCAAAAACTCCGGTGGTAAACACTTTTTTGATTGACGTAGTGACTTTCTCCATAGTCGTGAACGCTCCCGAATATTTGGACATATCTCTAAGAAATCCTTTTCTGAATAAGGAACCTTGGGTCTTGGCCCCCAATTCATTGTCTGCCACCCCAGCGAGTTGTGTATCCATCTTTAATAAAATACATTTCCTCCGCTCGGAGGCTAAAGCTGTGTTTCCTAAAAAGCTAAGGGCCCTTTGAGCCCAGTTAGAAACGTCGTAGGGATCTAAAGTTGCGTCAGCTAGCTTCGTTAAGTTATTAGATGTAGCAGAACAAGCTAACGGACCCGTAGTGTCCAATAATTAATCTTGGCATGTCCTAAAAGCCAAGTCGATACCCCGTTTTTGGGACCATCCCTTGTTTTCTACAAATTTAATAAATTTGGGATCAACTTCGGGCGTCATGCATGTTTTCCCCACCGTAGAGGGTCGGGGGCACTCAGACTTCATTTTATTTCTAGTGGCTTTATCTGGAGCTGTGCGCACTCTAGCGTCTACCCACGCTTCCACGTGAGGAATAGGCGTCCACTCGGACGATCTGGGATGGGATAAATCCTCAGGCGAAAACATAGGATTACCTAATGGATCGTAAATAGTACCTGAAGGGTCTGATTTGGGAATTGCAACAGTTTCATTAAAGTCCTCATCTGAGGCATATACGTCAATAGCCTCATCTCTCTGATCCTCCTCATCTGATGGAATATTATGAGCACTGGAAGAGCTTGGACGAGCAACCGCTCTAGAGGGGTCAGAGGACTTAGCCCTTTTAGGGGGTTCACTCTCAATATGATGCGTCTTTTTGGTGCGCTTTTTAGAAGCTTGTGCCTCCGGCATGACAGTCCCGGGCAGTGTTGCGGGGATGCCAGCCCCTCCAGCCCTGCACTTTTTAGAATCAGTGGGCTGTTTCCCCATGGCGGTGACCAAGGGAGGATCGACGGGCGTCACAGTAGTGAGGGATGTGCCCGAATCATCACCCGGTTTATCCGGGACGGAGATACGTTTAGCTAAAGCATCTTTTATAGATTTGGCAAAGGAATCGGATAAGGCAGAAAGCGCTTTAATTACAGCAGATTCAATCAATATTTGTATCTGAGGTTTAAGGGATCTGGGGGCAGCCAGGGAATCAGGGCCAGTAATAACAGAAGCTGGAGGGGTAGTGTTTTTTTGGACATTTCACTTGCGACTATTGTTAAAAGCAAGAAAAGAGACGGCAATACTCGCCTCTGAGTCCTTGTATTAAAATTACAGAAATTGATTGACGGGTAATGAAAATCAGGAGAAATCCCAAATGCATTTTGTTTCTTTGGTGCAAACGAGACAATCCCAGCGGCGCGGCAAATTACCACGAGCAAACAAGGCACCGGCTGGAACAAGACATGCTGCAATATATCAAAATTAGCAGTCGGGCGCAGGGACGGGATGCCTCGATCTTTGTGTTTGTGGAATGTACACCTGGAGAGGCAGCGCCTCTTCCCTCGTTATCCTTCACTGAGTGCTCCCTGCAGGTGGTTTTGTTAGGAGCTGCAGCGCCTCTTTCCTCGTTATCCTGCACTGAGTGCCCCCTGCAGGAGGTTTTGTTAGAAGCAGAGCTGCAGCGCCTCTTTCCTCGTTATCCTGCACTGAGCGCCCCCTGCAGGTGGTTTTGTTAGAAGCAGAGCTGCGGCGCCTCTTTCCTCGTTATCTTGCACTGAGCGCCCCCTGCAGGTGTTTTTGTTAGAAGCAGAGCTGCAGCGCCTCTTTCCTCGTTATCCTGCACTGAGCGCCCCCTGCAGGTGGTTTTGTTAGAAGCAGAGCTGCAGCGCCTCTTTCCTCACTATCCTGCACTGAGCGCCCATGCAGGTGGTTTTGTTAGAAGCAGAGCTGCAGCGCCTCTTTCCTCGTTATCCTGCACGGAGTGCCCCCTGCAGGAGGTTTTGTTAGAAGCAGAGCTGCGGCGCCTCTTTCCTCGTTATCCTGCACTGAGCGCCCCCTGCAGGTGGTTTTGTTAGAAGCAGAGCTGCGGCGCCTCTTTCCTCGTTATCCTGCACTGAGCGCCCCCTGCAGGTGGTTTTGTTAGAAGCAGAGCTGCGGCGCCTCTTTCCTTGTTATCCTGCACTGAGCGCCCCCTGAAGGTGGTTTTGTTAGAAGCAGAGCTGCAGCGCCTCTTACCTCGGCCCTGTGGGATTACTGAGGAAGCTTCAATCGATGTGGTAATTTTCGTGTCCGTCACGTTTTGCCTCCCTCTACCCGTGGATATATAAGCAATTCTACAGGTGAAGGATTTCTCTTTAAATGGGAGATTACTCGTCACTGGAAAAACACAAAGAGAAGCTAAAGACCTAATAAAATTACATTTATTTATAAAGTGCCAACATATTCTGTAGCGCGGTACAATAAAAACACAAGCAGAAGCTAAAGACCAAATAAAATGACAATTGTTTATAAAGCACCAAAATATTCTGCAGCGCAGTACAATACAAATAAAGATTTTCTTTAACTTGATTTTTTTTTTTTTAAATTCTAATACTTTTTGAATTTTTTTACACTTTGTTTGTAGCTTTTTTTTTATCCTCTTAATTTCTGGATAAAACTCTTGCCATCAGGCTGGTTAAAGGAACATCTGGATTTATTTATTATTATTTTTAATATCATGTTTTAAATCTAAAAAGTAGAATTAACAGAAACAGATAAATCAACAGACAGAAAGAGCGATGTAAAAAGAGCGATATAAACAGTTAGCCAAAATAATACATAGACAGAGAGACTGACAGACAGAGACAGACAGAGGGAATTCATTCACATTACATAGTTACATAGTTATATAGGCTGAAAAAAGACATGCGTCCATCGGGTTCAGCCTCTCCCACATAACCTACTGCTGTTGATCCAAAAGAAGGCAAAAAACCCAGTCTGAATGCTTGCCAATATGCAACATACTGGGAAAAAATTCCTTCTTGACCCCAGAATGGCAGTCAGATTTCTCCTTGGATCAAGAAGCTTTTACCCACATATTAAATATTATAACCCTTAATATTCTGTGTCTGCAGGAAGTCATCCAGTCGTTTTTTAAAAGTCTGTACAGACTCTGACCCAACCACCTCAACAGGCAGAGAATTCCACAGCTTTATTGTTCTCACCGTAAAATAACCCTTCCTATGCTTTAAGCTAAATTTTCTTTCTTCCAGTCTAAATGGATGACCCCTTGTCCTATGTATAGTCCTGTTAATGAATAGGTTATCAGACAATGGTTGATAATGGCCCCGTATATATTTATATAAGGTTATCAGATCCCCTCTAAGGCGCCTTTTCTCTAAACTAAACAGGTTTAAGCTTGTTAGTCTTTCCTCATAACTTAACCCTTCCATCCCCCTTATTAATTTAGTTGCCCGTCTCTGCACTTTTTCTAGCGATATAATATCTTTTTTTAAGACAGGTGCCCAAAATTGCACGGCATATTCAAGGTGCGGCCTGACCATTGATTTATACAGAGGCAAAATTATGTTTTCCTCCCGTGAGTGAACTCCCCTTTTAATGCATGCCAGTACTTTGCTGGCCTTGGCGGCTGCTGTTTGACATTGCACATTGTTACTTAGTTTGAAGTCTATGATTATTCCCAAATCCTTCTCCTGCTTGGATTTCCCTAACTCCGTACCATTTAGGGTATAAATTGCTTGTGTGTTCTTCACTCCAAAGTGCATAACTTTACATTCTGTGTATGTGTCTGCTTCCTGATCATTGCTTTGTTCTGTTTAATCTGTGCACTTTATTAAAAGGAATATATTGGATTAAATGGTTGATATTTTTTATGGGTTCATCTTTGCAATGTTCCTCTCCTGTAACAACTGATGTCACAATGTCCCTCTCCTGCACAGATGATGTCACAATGTCCCTCCCCTGCACAGATGATGTCACAAAGATTCTATCCTGTACATGTTTATGTCTCAAAGTTCTTCTCCTGTACAGCTGATGTCCCTTTGTGATGTCAGCAGAATGTGACATCACACACACACGCAGTATAAAGTGCACGGTTCAGCTCCTCTGGGCCATATCGCTTTTGAGCAGCAGTTGGTAGAAGACTTGCAGCAGTTTTTGAAGCAGTTTTTACAAATCAGATAAAGATGGGGAACACCTCGAGTGTTCTCTGTTGTGCCCCGTGTCGACGTTCTAGGAGAGTTGTAAGTAAATCTTCAGTTTTGTTTTCATTCTACATAAACTGAGCTCGGTCATATAAACCCAAACTATGTAGAAATAACAGGGTACAATCACCCCCGCCCAGGAGAGATTTTACGGGTCAATCCCTGGAGTAAACTTAACCCAGATTTGATTTAATTGAACAAATGTAAATAAATGTAAAGCTGCACCATAGCACACGGCTCCTGCACAGACATTACAAAAACAGCAGCTTTTACACAAAGAAAGGGAAATCTTCATAAAATACATAATTTTCTTTGGATTTAAACCTAAGCCTTTCCAGTAAAAATCATGTGATTTCTGTGATCTAACCATTAGAAGTAAATCGCATGAAACGTCAGAATACAGAGACGAGGCGGCCATAGCAGCCTCATAGAACCAGATTAATGATAGATATATTGTACTTCTGACAAGGTGTGAGTGATGTCTGTTAGTTCTAGCATTTTAGTGATAGGTCGGCATAATAAACCCAAACATACATAATACATACATAATAAACCCAAACATCCAGTAATCTAGGAGTGATAGTTCTGTAGTGAGTGCAATAGGAGGTGTAATAGAATAAATATTGTAGATGTATAGGAAGGGAGGGAGTTTCTCAGGAGCAAAAATGTCCTTAAAACTAAAAGCTGATGTAATATTGTAGATGTATAGGAAGGGAGAGGAAAATTATAGAATAGCTGTAAGACAGACAAGGTGAATTCATGAACAATCTGGTGAGGAGACCTCCGTGTTTTTAGTTTTTTAACAATAACTTTAGAATAAAGTAACATTTTTGTGCATTTTTGGATATTTTCTAGTAAAAAATTATATGTAGTAATGTTTGATGAGAAATTATACATTGTTACATTAATTGGGGACCGTTTACTTATGTGTTGTTAAAGAAGTCATGATGTTGATACGTTGCTATGGCAACACTAAGTGCTTGTTGATGTGTTAGGGAAGCCATGTTGTGGATATATTGCTATGGCAACACCAAGGACTTGTTGATGTGTTAGGGAAGCCATGTTGTTGATATGTTGCTATGGCAACACTCAAGGGCCTGCTGATGTGTTTAATTAAGGAGATCATGTGGTGCATTGCTGATTGAACTATGCTTGTAGGGTGTGTATATAAACCTGTCATAGTGATGTATGTTTTATCCTGATGGAAGTTCCTGCGATGACTGAAACGTCAAATTAATAAAAGAAAAGTTTTTTCATTACTGAGTTTCCATGTGGCGGGTTATCGTATAAGTATAAAAGTAACAGTGTATATAAGCATACAAATAAGCAATAAGTCGAATACTGTAACCTTAATGAGAATGTGACACTGGTATCAGAGCGCCTGGGCCAGGAACCCAATGTTTTGGGTGGAAAGTCTTCTCCCAGGAGCAGCATTACCGTTTTTGCTGGATCTTGCTCTATGAAAAATGTAAAAAAAATGTTTGGGATTTTGGATTAATATACAGTTGTTAGGGATGCACTGGTACCACTTTTTTAAGACAGAGTACCGATACTGTTATTTAATGTCATGTGACCACTTTTCAATAAGAACAGAGCTCATATAAAATGCCCCAGCTCATACGTATATATATATATATATATATATATTGCCCCAGCTCTCACACATATATATTGCCCTAGCTCTCACATATATACTGCCCCCAGCTCATTAATATTGCCCCCGCTCATAAATATATTGGTCCCAGCTCACACATATATTGCCCCCAGCTCACACATATATATATCCCCCAGCTCACACATGTATTGCCCCCAGCTCACACATGTATATATACACACATATATATATATATATATATATATTTATATATATATATATAGCAACCAAAGGATATGGAGCACTCTTGGACTTTGTGTAAAATACAATGATATACCTTGATAAAGGCTCTGAGGAGCCGAAACGTTGGTTTTCTTTTAATGATTCTTTATTACATTTTTGTATTTTATACAAAGTCCCAGAGTGCTCCATATCCTTTGGTTGCTATATCTGATTTTGCATGGACGGCACCTGGGCAATTTTTGCTGGAGACTAAGTGCTGTTCCCTAACCGGATACATATATATATATATATATATATATATTGCCCCCAGCTCACATATATATATTGCCCCCACCTCACACATATATTGCCCCAGCTCACACATATATTGCCCCCAGCTCACACACATATTGCCCCAGCTCACACACATATTGCCCCCAGCTCACATATAGATTGACCCCAGCTCACATATAGATTGACCCCAGCGATGTCTCACACTCTACCAGGCTCCCCTGATCGCTTTTCCTCCTTTGAGTGTCCGCCAGTAAAGTTTGCAGCCCGGCTGCTCATTGGGAACTGCGCACAAGCCGCGGTCTTGCGAGATCTCAAGAGTTCACGTGACCTCGTGAACGTCTCTTTCTCGCGGGTGGTGGATCCCAGGCGAGCCGCCTGGCTAATACCCTTTGCCAGCAGGCGCTCGGAGGGGCCTGGCAGAGTGCCATTCAAACACTGCCCCACAGATGCCGGCCAGCAAGCCAGCCCAACGCTGGCTTCCGGTATCGGTGGCATCTGCACGAGAACCAAGTACTCGTGCAGATCCCGGTATCGGCATTGACACCGATTTATCGGTGCATCCCTAACAGTTGTGTTATTTTAATGCTAATTAAATAAAGTTGTGTTTATTTATTCTTTGGCGCATTGTACCTATTGATGATTGCATGGTAGTACAGGATATTGAGGGGTTAACTATATGACTATATATTATTTTGTCAATTTTAAGTCACTGAATATCACTAAGCCTGTATATATATTGAGGATCCTGATCTTTGGCTGATTCTATGTAACGGAATAAGGAACATTTTTGGGGAAAAGTAATAATATATGTATGCAGATTACAAACCATCTCCCCTATACAGCTCTGTGTGATCATTCTTACAGCTCACTATTTAGTAGATAAGCCCTGAAACATTTCATTTTGTTTCTTGTTCTCCGTTTTGGTTGGAGTATTTGATTCATGTTTTTAACATTTCTATGGTTTTCTGATTGTCTTCTTTGCTTCCTCTTTAGCATCCCTTACGTCCAGTACACCGTGAATTCCTGCATGGACCATCGCAGCCTTCAGGTACAGTATTACCTTTACAGCTTTACATTTTCATTTAATTTTTTTTTTTTGTGTAAGGATTTTACCAGGAAGGATACATTGAGATTTCTCTCGTTTTCAAGTATGTCCTGGATTCATTATATGGAGTTATTTTCCGTCAATATGCTGGCAGAAAGCACAGCTAACCCTGCTTTATTAATGAATAAAAATCACTAGGTAATTGCCGGTAAATATGGTGCAGTTCGCAACAATTAGACAGTCTTCAGCAGCAGCAAAATTGTTTTATAGAGAAGTAATGGTTAATCTATTCACAGATGAACAGATCACAGAATCCACAGCAATAAAACTCATGCTCAAACACACTACACATTACTGTGAGTTTTATTGTTGTGGAGCTCTGTGATACACTCATACACACCACACATTACTGTGAGTTTTATTGTTGTGGAGCTCTGTGATACACTCATACACACCACACATTACTGTGAGTTTTATTGTTGTGGAGCTCTGCGATACAGTAATGTGTGGTGTGTATGAGTGTATCACAGAGCTCCACAACAATAAAACTCACAGTAATGTGTGGTGTGTATGAGTGTGAGTTTTATTGTTGTGGAGCTCTGTGAAACACTCATGCACACTGCACATTACTGTATCACAGAGTTCCAGAGCAATAAAAATCATAGCAATGTGCAGTGTGAATTAGTAGTCTCTCATTTCTGGTTAGGCTGGCGTCAGACGAGTGCACTATGTGCACCCCCGCACTGATGTGCCTTCTGGCGTCTGTCTCAGCATTCAGACGCCTCGACGGGGCCAGCCACACGCTGTTGCGCGCACAGGAATTTTGCACGCAACAGCGGCCATGCTGCAGCCGTGCATCAACCCACTCCATCAAAGTGCTAGGGCGCACAATTACGGGGCTGCAAAACGCAGTTCTCCATAGGAGGATCGAGCTTTGCAGCGCTGAGCGCATTAACTGCGCTCAGCAAGGTGGCCAGACAGTGCGTCGAGTGGAAGGAACGTTCACTCTCACCCGCCAGCTGACGCCAGCCTTACTCTCGCTCTCTCACCCGTCACATCTCTATGATCACTGTGTGACCTCTCTCTGCGACCTCTTTCATCCCTCTTACTGTGAGACCTCTCTGTGACGCCCTTTCTTTTTCATTTCTGTGACCCCCTTCTTTTTAATTTTTCCTTTTCTCAGTGACCCTTTCCTTTTCTGTGACACCTTCTATTTTTCATTTATCTGTATGACCCCCTTTTTCATTTCTGTGACCCCCTTGCATTTTCTGTGTGACCCCCTTTCATTTTCTCTGTGTGACCCCTTTCTTTTTCATTTCTCTGTGTGACCCCTTTATTTTTCATTTCTCTGTGTGACCCCCTTTCTTTTATATTTCTCTGTGTGACCCCCTTTCTTTTATATTTCTCTGTGTGACCCCCTTTCTTTTTCATTTCTGTGACCCCCTTCCATTTTCTCTCTGACCCCCTTTTATTTTCTCTCTGTGACCCCCTATCTTTTTCATTTATCTCTGTGTGTGACCCCCTTTCCTTTTCTGTGTGACCCCCCCTTTCCTTTTCTGTGTGACCCCCTTTCCTTTTCTCTGTGACCCCCTTTCCTTTTCTCTGTGACCCCCTTTTATTTTCTCTCTGTGACCCCCTTTCTTTTTCATTTCTCTCTGTGTGTGACCCCCTTTCCTTTTCTGTGTGACCCCCTTTCCTTTTCTCTGTGACCCCCTTTCCTTTTCTCTGTGACCCCCTTTCTTTTTCATTTCTCTCTGTGTGTGACCCCCTTTCCTTTTCTGTGTTATCCCCCTTTCCTTTTCTGTGTGACCTTCTTTTTCATTTCTTTCCTTTTCTGTGACCCCCTTTTCATTTCTCTGTGACCCTTTTTCATTTCTCTCTGTGACCCCTTCTTTTTTATTTCTTTCCTTTTCTGTGACATTCTCTTTTTCATTTTCCTGTGTGTGACCCACTTTCTCTTTTATCCGTCTCCACTGTGTGCTGCCCCCCCGCATGCTACCCCCTCCTCCTCCCTGCAAAGTGAGATCAGAGGAGAGCTGCGGGGTGGGGGGCTCAGTAAATTAAAAGAAACGCTGCTCACCCCAAGAGAATGATAGGGGAATCTCGCCTTTCCCCCTGGCTGCTGGTCGGCTCTGTTTCCTCACTGCCCTTCCACGCGGCTGGAAACAGGAAGACTTGCAGGAGGATGGGGAGGAGCAGCCAGTGTGTCTCCCTCAGCAGCTGATCAGCGCCACCTACTGGCTGCTCCTCACAATAATCCTTTTACATAATCCACACCTTTCCATCGGCTGCAGTCTGCGTGTGTGTCAGGCCTGCCAGCCGCGCGGTGATTGTGTGTGTGTCCTGTCGGCCAGCAGCTTATTCTTGGGGCAGCTGTGGGCCTATTTAATGGAAGGGGCCTGGAGCTGCCGCTCCATCCGCCCCTACATTAATCCGGCCCTGCCCAAGGCTTTTCCCCGTTACAATGTATCATCACCCTGATACACGTTATACTTGATGAAGGGAAATTGATGGAGAGGATATACAATTTTCAATTAATCTTTATATATTCGTTTTTATTTTTCAGAACATCCTAAGGCCGATGTCACCTCAGCGGGTAGTGATGGGTCAGCAAGTAACATCGCAGACCCCGCCACCCAGCTGAGCTTCAGTCAGATAAGAGAAAATGTCCTGCGTGAAATAAACCGAGAGCTCAAAATTAAAGATGGAGCTGAAAGGCTCCGAAAAGTCACCAAAACCGCAAAGCATTTGCAGGATGTGGACGACTTCTTGCGCAAGTCAACCGCAAGACTGGAGGAGCTCAACAACTGGCTCCAAAACGTCAACGCCTGCATTGCTGACCGTGAGGAGCTGCATCTTCCAGGGATGTGTGAAGGCCTGAATGAGGAGAACGATGACCATCCTGGAGTTGTAGCAGAAGAGCTCAAAGTACTTCACGTGGACAACGTTGTCACTTCAGCGGAAGAGGTTTCTGAGCTAGAAGAGGTCAACTTTGACGATGTTATTCTTCCACTGTTTGAAATAGACGAACAGGAAACGTCCGACATGGAAGATGTCGTTCTACCGGTGGAAGAAATAACAGAGTCTGAAGTGGCCAACGTGGACATGATCCTTCTACCATTTGAAGATCTGATAATGCCTGCCATGGAAAATGTCATCCTTCCAGCAGGTGAAGTTAGACCACAGATGGAAGAGGTCCACGTGGACAACGTCATCACTTCAGCAGAAGAAATTTCTGAGCTGGAAGAGGTCAACTTTGACGATGTTATTCTTCCACTGTTTGAAATAGACGAACAGGAAACGTCCGACATGGAAGATGTCGTTCTACCGGTGGAAGAAATAACAGAGTCTGAAGTGGCCAACGTGGACATGATCCTTCTACCATTTGAAGATCTGATAATGCCTGCCATGGAAAATGTCATCCTTCCAGCAGGTGAAGTTAGACCACAGATGGAAGAGGTCCACGTGGACAACGTCATCACTTCAGCAGAAGAAATTTCTGAGCTGGAAGAGGTCAACTTTGACGATGTTATTCTTCCACTGTTTGAAATAGACGAACAGGAAACGTCCGACATGGAAGATGTCGTTCTACCGGTGGAAGAAATAACAGAGTCTGAAGTGGCCAACGTGGACATGATCCTTCTACCATTTGAAGATCTGATAATGCCTGCCATGGAAAATGTCATCCTTCCAGTAGGTGAAGTTAGACCACAGATGGAAGAGGTCCACGTGGACAACGTCGTCACTTCAGCAGAAGAAATTTCTGAGCTGGAAGAGGTCAACTTTGACAATGTTATTCTTCCACTGTTTGAAATAGACGAACAGGAAACGTCAGACATGGAAGATGTCAACAACAACAGCGCCACATGCACCGTGGAAAGTGATGCAAACAACAGCGCCACCTCCACCGTGGAAAGTGACAACGCAAACAACAGCGCCGCCTCCAGCATGGAAAGTCGTGACCTGGTGAACGTCCACTTCGAATATTCAGTCACCGATAGCGAGGTAAGTCGTGTCATATGGTTATTATTCTACTAAATCGCACACGTTTATAAAATACACTGTAATTTTGGGTAATTTTGACGGATTTCTGATTTGTCCCGTTTTCTCTAGGAGGAGAGCGATACATCTGAGGAGGAGCTATCTCTTGCTCTGGCCCTAAGTCTCCTCACATCTCGCTCCAGTGCTACAGTGAACTCTGAACCCCAGCAGACCTCAACACCAAATGCTCCCAATATGGGACTGCGGAACCTGGGGAACACGTGTTTCATGAACAGCGTGTTACAGGCCCTCTTCATGGCCACGAGGTAAGATCTCCTTTAATGTCCCATTACATATTCCTTGAGAGCCGGAAACACACAGACCTGAGATTAGTGAACTCTGAGGAAGACACTGCAGATCATGGTTTAGTTGCATCAGATGGCAGTGCAGGAGGGAGCACAAAGGCACTAAGAAGAAAGATAGACAGTGACAGTGTGAAGGAGGAGAGGCAGTGACAGCGGGAAGGAGGAGAGGAAGTGATAGCGGGAAGGAGAGGATGTGACAGCGGGAAGGAGGAGAGGATGTGACAGCGGGAAGGAGAGGAAGTGTCAGTGGGAAGGAGGAGAGGAAGTGTCAGTGGGAAGGAGAGGATGACAGAGGGAAGGAGAGAGTGACAGCGGGAAGTAGGAGAGGCAGTGAAAGCGGGAAGTAGAGGCAGTGAAAGCAGGAAGTAGGAGAGGCAGTGAAAGCGGGAAGTAGGAGAGGCAGTGACAGTGGGAAGAAGGAGAGGCAGTGACAGTGGGAAGAAGGAGAGGCAGTGACAGTGGGAAGAAGGAGAGACAGTGACAGCGGGAAGAAGGAAATGAAGTGACATCGCGCTTCACTCTGCTTTTTTCTGTAACATATGAAATGTCTGTTCTCTGATTTATTCTTTGTGTCTCACCGCACGGTCTTATTTGCTTTATTTTCAGGTTCAGGGACTGCGTGTTATCCGTGACCACCGCCTGTCCTCTGATAGTAGAACTGCAAAGAGTTTTTATCGAATTGAAATACAATGAGGTATATATCATGTTCCATGTGAAATCTCCTCTCTCCTTCCCTCTCGCTGCAAAATCTTACATTAGCGTCTTGCTTTATTTCCAATCAGGGACAAGTGTTCTCCCCTCGACTCTTTCTGGAGGCCTCAAGACCCAAACGGTTCGACGCTGGATCACAGCAAGACTGCATGGAATATATGAGATTCCTTCTGAGCAGGTAGATTTCATGGAAAGAATCCTCTTCTTACATGATGGATACATCGTACTCACCCACTAACACGACATAGGGTCATTAGTGTAAAAGAGTGTGGAGTATGTCATCACAGTGAGGCGTCACCTCATCAGATCTCAGCACATTTAAACTTTGGATGCATTCAATAGTCTGATAACTTTTATAGTTAATGGATTTTTTGCTTTTTCCCCTATTTTTGTGCTAATATGCATTTCTATTTCTTCTTTCAGCTTGCATGACGAGGAAAGAATGACCTTCCTGCATTGTCAGAGACCCTCCAACAACCAGGACAACAAAGAGCAGAAAACATTAATAGAAAAGATGTTTAGAGGCCAGATGGAAACATCTATCACCTGCAAGACCTGCCTGAACATCTCACAGAACAATGACATCTTCGCAGATCTTTGCCTGGCCTTCCCTCCATCATCCGCTGGGGGTCCTGCACAGAGGAGGGCTCCCTCTCTCATGGGAAGAAACCAAGCAGGCATTTCCATCACCGACCTCCTAAACCGATCCCTTGCACCGGAAACTCTAGAAGGTGATAACCGATACGCATGTTCCTTCTGTGGATCCCACCAGAACGCAGAGAAAACCATGCGTATTGTGGAGGAGCCGGAATACCTCACTCTGACATTAATGAGATTTTCCTATGACCGGACGCTCGGGGCGATGCACAAATTATTCGATCCTGTGTTCATTCCAGCGACACTGCTCCTGCCCGTGGAAACATCCAGCTCTCTCGGTCGAGCAGGCTTTGTGCCAGCCCCTGAGCTACAATGTCAGGCAAGCACCCAACGTCAAGTCCGCTATATCATCAGTTCAGTTGTGGTGCATTCTGGCGCAACGGCAAACAGTGGACATTATTACACCTACGCCGGGGACGATTCCAGCACAGCAGGGGACGTCCAGCCTGAAACGCGCCCATCCCAACAAACCTCTGTGCAGGCAGCCGGAAGCGAGGCACCACCAGGACGCATGAATTGGTTTGAGTTCAATGACAGCCGCGTCACCGCTACGTCCTGGGACTCTGTATCAAACATGAGCCGTCACTCCCAGAACGCCACGTCCTATGTCTTAATCTATGAAAAACTGAGCTGTGAGGAGTGACGTGGTGTCCGGCCCGGAGCAGATAGAGGCTGCTGGATCCAAAGAGAAATCGGACCATCATTCAGGGGTCAAGAAGGATTTTTTTCCAAGTATGTTGCAAATTGGCGAGCGCTTCAGACTGGGTTTTTTTGCCTTCTTTTGGATCAGCAGCAAGAGGTGATGTGTGAAAGGCTGAACTGGATGGACGCACGGCTTTGTTCCAGCCTATGTAACTATGGAGTGTGAGCAGTCACGGGCTCCTCCAAGAGAAAACGAAGAGATAAATGTCATGGAAAGATCTATGCATTATATATAAGATGATTATAAATGCCATCATTAAAGCTTTAAATCATCCATCAATGTGTTTGTGTGGTCGGGTTACAGCCATGTATGGGGAGGTAATATCAGGGGACACAAACATTTCACGGGGTGATTCTGGCTCATAAAAATCACAATATTACCCCATGTAAGAGCAGGAGGTTCATACGCCGTGACAATCACATTCAGCCACCACTCAATCAATGCTCTAGAGGCCAAACTTCCATAAAATACCTAGAACCCGAGACGAGCCAAACCGGGGGATAACGCAGGACGGCACAGCCGCCAATACAAAGGCTAATGCTAGGGTAACAGAGAGTAACAAAAGGTTCAAAACAAGGAGACGGGGCACGAGGACTTTTTTCAGCCCATTCTCTGTTTGCACAGGCATGAGAATTAACTATCTCCGACGCCCCAGATGCAAATTTCTGTGTAGCATCTGCCCTGCAGCCAGGGCTGGATTTACCTCTCTGGAGCCTGTAGGCAGAGAAATCTGAAGTCCCCCCCCCCTAAAAAAAAGAGATACTTTATTTTTCAAGGGTATAAATATTTTTATTTTTTAGAACCAAAATAAATATTACGACTTTTAAATCAAATTAATTAGGTATCAGAACCATTGGAGGACTGATATGACAGGAGGCGAGCTCAGGAGTTAACGTAAGTGATGTAGCTGCAACTACAGATGAAGCTTCGCTTGCCGGCTGCAGGAGGTGAGAGGCTGGCAGGCAGGCGAAGCTTCATTTGTAGTTACAGCCGTTCCGCATCACTCGCATCAGGCTGCGGCCCGGCACTTACCAGGCCAGGGACCGGTCCGCGACCCAGCCTGCTTTACTGACAGCAGCTGCCTGAAAGGAGTCACACCTTGTAACGCTCTGGCAACCAGTGAGAACAATCACACTCCTCTCACTGGCTGCCTGAGAGTGTCGAGAGTGTGACTGCTGTAAATAGCTGCCTAAGAGTGAAAGAGGTGCGACTGCTAAAAGCAATCACACTCCTGACATTGGCTGCCTGAGAGGGGTCACTCTCAGGTAACCAGTATCACTCGAACTCGGACTATTATATGTAGAAATAAGATTGATTACCTTACGGTGATGCAGGAGGAGCAGCTTCTTGCAGGGGTTGGTTTGATGAAAGTGGATCGCTTGACGTTGCTCGCTTGACAGATCTATTGGAAGAGAGAAATTATTATTGTTAATATGAAAAAAAAGCATAATTTTAATACAAGAGCTCAGAGTATTGCAGTCTCTTTTCTTGTTTTTATTAATAGCAGCAAGTAAAAATGTAAAAAAACATATCAGACATTAAAGAAAACATGTCTACTAACAATGGTATCATCTAACACCCCTGCCCCAGTGATACAGTCCATAGTTCCAGTCACTCTATATATAGGACCACGTTCCCGCCTTTTCTCCCTCTTTTCTTGCTGCTTTGGCAAGATAAGTATCGCCTTTGTTGTCTTTCTTTCTAATATTTTTCTATTTGAACTTATTTACTTGGTATTTGTTTCCGTTTGTCTGGCTTTAACCAAGGCATCCGGAGCAGCGTTGAGGGGCCTGGCGGTTTTCTCACTGCGGTGTGCGGACCACCTGCGGGTTTTTTGGCATTCTGTGATTCTGTGAACACAAGCAGAAGCTAAAGATCTAACATATTCCGCAGCGCAGTACAAAAAAAAAACAAGCAGAGGCTAAAGACCTGATAAAATGACAATTATGTATAAAACGCCAACATATTGCGCAGCACAGTACAAAAAAGCCAAAAACACAAGCAGAGGCTAAAGCCCAAATAAAATTACATTTATTTATATTGTGCCAACATATTCCAAAGCGCAGTACAAAAAAAACACAAGCAGAGGCTAAAGACCTAATAAATCAGGGGGTCACTGTAATAATTGTGACATTAATAAATATCAGGGGGTCACTGTAATAATGGTAACATTAATAAATATCAGGGGGTCGCTGTAATATTTGTGAATTAATAAATATCAGGGGGGTCACTATAATAATTGTGACATTAATAAATATCAGGGGGTCACTGTAATAATTGTGACATTAATAAATATCAGGGGGTCGCTGTAATATTTGTGAATTAATAAATATCAGGGGGGTCACTATAATAATTGTGACATTAATAAATATCAGGGGGTCACGGTAATAATTGTGACATTAATAAATATCAGGAGTCACTGTAATAATTGTGACATTAATAAATATCAGGGGGTCACTGTAATAATTGTGACATTAATAAATATCAGGGGTCACTGTAATAATTGTGACATTAATAAATATCAGGGGTCACTGTAATAATTGTGACATAAAAATATCAGGGGGTCACTGTAATAATTGTGACATTAATAAATATCAGGGGTCGCTGTAATATTGTGACATTAATAAATATCAGGGGGTCACTATAATAATTGTGACATTAATAATATCAGGGGTCACTGTAATATTGTGACATTAATAAATATCAGGGGGTCACTGTAATAATTGTGACATTAATAAATATCAGGGGTCACTGTAATAATTGTGACATTAATAAATATCAGGGGGTCACTGTAATAATTGTGACATTAATAAATATCAGGGGGTCGCTGTAATATTTGTGAATTAATAAATATCAGGGGGGTCACTATAATAATTGTGACATTAATATATATCAGGAGTCACTGTAATAATTGTGACATTAATAAATATCAGGGGGTCACTGTAATAATTGTGACATTAATAAATATCAGGGGGTCACTGTAATAATTGTGACATTAATAAATAACAGGGGTCACTGTAATAATTGTGACATTAATAAATATCAGGGGGTCACTGTAATAATTGTGACATTAATAAATATCAGGGAGTCACTGTAATAATTGTGACATTAATAAATATCAGGGAGTCACTGTAATAATTGTGACATTAATAAATATCAGGAGGTCATTGTAATAATTATGAAATTAATAAATAGCATGGGTCACTTTAATTATTGAGACATTAATAAATTTTAGGGGTCACTGTAATAATTGACATTAATAAATATCAGCGGGTCATTGTAATAATTGTGACATTAATAAATATCAGGGGGTCACTGTAATAATTGTGACATTAATAAATATGAGGGAGTCACTGTAATATTTGTGACATTAATAAATATCAGGGGGTCATTGTAATAATTGTGACATTAATAAATATCAGGGGTCACTGTAATAATTGTGACATTAATAAATATCAGGGGGTCACTGTAATAATTGTGACATTAATAAATATCAGGGGTCACTGTAATAATTGTGACATTATTAAATATCAGGGGTCACTGTAATAATTGTGACATTATTAAATATCAGGGGGTAACTGTAATAATTGTGACATTAATAAATATCAGGGGGTCACTGTAATAATTGTAACATTAATAAATATCAGGGGGTCACTGTAATAATTGTAACATTAATAAATATCAGGGGTCACTGTAATAATTGTAACATTAATAAATATCAGGGGTCACTGTAATATTTGTGAATTAATAAATATCAGGGGGTCACTATAATAATTGTGACATTAATAAATATCAGGGGGTCACTGTAATAATTGACACATTAATAAATATCAGGAGTCACTGTAATAATTGTGACATTAATAAATATCAGGGGGTCACTGTAATAATTGTGACATTAATAAATATCAGGGGGTCACATTATTAATTGTAACATTAATAAATATCAGGAGTCACTGTAATAATTGTAACATTAATAAATATCAGGGGGTCACTATAATAATTGTAACATTAATAAATATAAGGGGGTCACTGTAATAATTGTGACATTAATAAATATCAGGGGGTCACTGTAATGATTGTGACATAGAAACATAGAAACATAGAAAAATGTCGGCAGATAAGAACCTTTCGGCCCATCTAGTCTGCCCAATTACATGGATACTTTACCTGGATTTATCTTTTGTTTAGGATAGCCTTATGCCTATCCCATGCCTGCTTAAATTCAATTACTGTTTTGGCCTCTACCACTTCAACTGGAAGACTGTTCCATGTATCCACCACCCTCTCAGTAAAATAATGCATTCTGATGTTACTTTTAAACCTTTGCCCCTCTAATCGAAGACTATGTCCTCTTGTTTTGCTATTTTGTTCATTTTTAAATATACTCCTTCCTCTACCTTGTGGATTCCTTTACGTATTTAAATGTTTCTATCATATCTCCTCTGTCTCGTCTTTTTTCCAAGCTGTACGTGTTAAGATCATTAAGCCTTCCTGGTAACTTTTCTCCTTCAAGCCATACCATTTAGTAGCCCTTCTCTGAACTCTCTCTAAGATGTCTATATCCTTCTGGAGATACGGTCTCCAGTACTGCACACAGTACTCCAAGTGAGGTCTCACCAGTGCTCTGTACAGTGGCATGAGCACTTCCCTTTTCCTACTGCTAATACCTCTCCCTACATGACATTAATAAATATCAGGGGGTCACTAATAATTGTGACATTAATAAATATCGGGGGGTCACTGTAATAATTGTGACAATAAATATCAGGGGTCACTGTAAAAATTGTAACATTAATAAATATCAGGGGTCACTGTAATAATTGTGACATTAATAAATATCAGGGGTCACTGTAATAATTGTGACATTAATAAATATCAGGGGTCACTATAATAATTGTGACATTAATAAATATCAGGGGTCACTGTAATAATTGTAACATTAATAAATATCAGGGGGTCACTGTAAAAATTGTGACATTAATAAATATCAGGGGTCACTGTAATAATTGTGACATTAATAAATATCAGGGGTAACTATAATAATTGTGACATTAATAAATATCAGGGGTAACTATAATAATTGTGACATTAATAAATATCAGGGGGTCACTGTAATAATTGTGACATTAATAAATATCAGGGGTCACTGTAATAATTGTGACATTAATAAATATCAGGGGGTCACTTTAATAATTGTAACATTAATAAATATCTGGGGGTCACTGTAATAATTATAACATTAATAAATATCAGGGGTCACTGTAATAATTGTGACATTAATAAATATCAGGGGGTCACTGTAATAATTGTGACATTAATAAATATCAGGGAGTCACTGTAATAATTATGACATTAATAAATATCAGGGAGTCACTGTAATAATTGTGACATTAATAAATATCAGGGAGTCACTGTAATAATTGTGACATTAATAAATATCAGGGGGTCACTGTAATAATTGTGACAGTAATAAATATCAGGGGTCACTGTAATAATTGTGACATTAATAAATATCAGGGGGTCACAGTAATAATTGTGACAGTAATAAATATCAGGAGTCACTGTAATAATTGTGACAATAAAAAATATCAGGTAGTCACTGTAATAATTGTGACATTAATAAATATCAGGGGGTCACTGTAATAATGGTAACATTAATAAATATCAGGGGGTCGCTGTAATATTTGTGAATTAATAAATATCAGGGGGGTCACTATAATAATTGTGACATTAATAAATATCAGGGGGTCACTGTAATAATTGTGACATTAATAAATATCAGGGGGTCGCTGTAATATTTGTGAATTAATAAATATCAGGGGGGTCACTATAATAATTGTGACATTAATAAATATCAGGGGGTCACTGTAATAATTGTGACATTAATAAATATCAGGAGTCACTGTAATAATTGTGACATTAATAAATATCAGGGGGTCACTGTAATAATTGTGACATTAATAAATATCAGGGGCACTGTAATAATTGTGACATTAATAAATATCAGGGGGTCACTGTAATAATTATGACATTAATAAATATCAGGGGTCGTCTGTAACAATTTGTGACATTAATAAATATCAGGGGTCACTTAATAATTGTGACATTAATAAATATCAGGAGTCACTGTAATAATTGTGAACATTAATAAATATCAGGGGTCACTGTAATAATTGTGACATTAATAAATATCAGGGGGTCACTGTAATAATTGTGACATTAATAAATATCAGGGGTCACTGTAATAATTGTGACATTAATAAATATCAGGGGGTCACTGTAATAATTGTGACATTAATAAATATCAGGGAGTCACTGTAATAATTGTGACATTAATAAATATCAGGGAGTCACTGTAATAATTGTGACATTAATAAATATCAGGAGGTCATTGTAATAATTATGAAATTAATAAATAGCATGGGTCACTTTAATAATTGAGACATTAATAAATTTTAGGGGTCACTGTAATAATTGACATTAATAAATATCAGTGGGTCATTGTAATAATTGTGACATTAATAAATATCAGGGGGTCACTGTTATAATTGTGACATTAATAAATATGAGGGAGTCACTGTAATATTTGTGACATTAATAAATATCAGGGGGTCATTGTAATAATTGTGACATTAATAAATATCAGGGGTCACTGTAATAATTGTGACATTAATAAATATCAGGGGGTCACTGTAATAATTGTGACATTAATAAATATCAGGGGTCACTGTAATAATTGTGACATTATTAAATATCAGGGGGTAACTGTAATAATTGTGACATAATAAATATCAGGGGTCACTGTAATAATTGTGACATTAATAAATATCAGGGGGTCACTGTAATAATTGACACATTAATAAATATCAGGAGTCACTGTAATAATTGTGACATTAATAAATATCAGGGGGTCACTGTAAGAATTGTGACATTAATAAATATCAGGGGGTCACATTATTAATTGTAACATTAATAAATATCAGGAGTCACTGTAATAATTGTAACATTAATAAATATCAGGGGGTCACTGTAATAATTGTAACATTAATAAATATCAGGGGTCACTGTAATAATTGTGACATTAATAAATATCAGGGGGTCACTAATAATTGTAACATTAATAATATCAGGGGTCACAGTAAATAAAAAGAAAATTTGGTAATTTAATAAAAAATAAGGGGGTCACTGTAATAATTGTGACATTAATAAATATCAGGGGTCACTGTAATGATTGTGACAGAAAAAATAGAAACATAGAAAAATGTCGGCACATTAATAGAACCTTTCGGCCCATCTAGTTGCCAATTAACATGGATACTTTTACTGGATTTATCTTTTGTTTAGGATAGCCTTATGCCTATCCATGCCTGCTTTAATTCAATTACTGTTTTTGGCCTCTACCACTTCAACTGGAAAGACTGTTCCAGTATCACCACCCTCTCAGTTAAAATAATGCATTCTGATGTTACTTTTAAACCTTTGCCCCTTAATCGAAGACTATGTCCTCTGTTTTTTGCTATTTTTGTTTCCTTTTAAATATACTCCTTCCTATACCTTGTGGATTCCCTTTACGTATTTAAATGTTTCTATCATTATCTCCTCTGTCTCGTCTTTTTTCCAAGCTGTACGTGTTAAGAAATATTAGGCCTTTCCTGGTAACTTTTCTCCTTCAAGCCATACAACCATTTTAGTAGCCCTTCTCTGAACTCTCTCTAAGATGTCTATATCCTTCTGGAGATACGGTCTCCAATACTGCACACAGTACTCCAAGTGAGGTCTCACCAGTGCTCTGTCAGTGGCATGAGCACTTCTTTTCCTACTGCTAATACCTCTCCCTACATGACATTAATAAATATCAGGGGGTCACTAATAATTGTGACATTAATAAATATCGGGGGTCACAGTAATAATTGTGACAATAAATATCAGGGGTCACTGTAATAATTGTGACATTAATAAATATCAGGGGTCACTGTAATAATTGTGACATTAATAAATATCAGGGGTCACTGTAATAATTGTGACATTAATAAATATCAGGGGTCACTGTAATAATGGTGACATTAATAAATATCAGGGGGTCACTGTAAAAATTGTGACATTAATAAATATCAGGGGTCACTGTAATAATTGTGACATTAATAAATATCAGGGGTTACTATTATATTGTGACATTAATAAATATCAGGGGTCACTATAATAATTGTGACATTAATAAATATCAGGGGTCACTGTAATAATTGTGACATTAATAAATATCAGGGGGTCACTGTAATAATTGTGACATTAATAAATATCAGGGGTCACTGTAATAATTGTGACATTAATAAATATCAGGGGGTCACTTAATAATTGTAACATTAATAAATATCAGGGGGTCACTGTAATAATTGTACATTAATAAATATCAGGGGTCACTGTAATAATTGTGACATTAATAAATATCAGGGGGTCACTGTAATAATTGTGACATTAATAAATATCAGGGGTCACTGTAATAATTGTGACATTAATAAATATCAGGGAGTCACTGTAATAATTGTGACATTAATAAATATCAGGGAGTCACTGTAATAATTGTGACATTAATAAATATCAGGGGGTCACTGTAATAATTGTGACAGTAATAAATATCAGGAGTCACTGTAATAATTGTGACATTAATAAATATCAGGGGGTCACTGTAATAATTGTGACAGTAATAAATATCAGGAGTCACTGTAATAATTGTGACAATAAAAAATATCAGGTAGTCACTGTAATAATTGTGACATTAATAAATATCAGGGGGTCACTAATAATTCTGACATTAATAAATATCAGGGGTCACTGTAATAATTGTGACATTAATAAATATCAGGGGTAACTATAATAATTGTGACATTAATAAATATCAGGGGTAACTATAATAATTGTGACATTAATAAATATCAGGGGGTCACTGTAATAATTGTGACATTAATAAATATCAGGGGTCACTATAATAATTGTGACATTAATAAATATCAGGGGGTCACTTTAATAATTGTGACATTAATAAATATCAGGGGGTCACTGTAATAATTGTAACATTAATAAATATCAGGGGTCACTGTAATAATTGTGACATTAATAAATATCAGGGGGTCACTGTAATAATTGTGACATTAATAAATATCAGGGAGTCACTGTAATAATTGTGACATTAATAAATATCAGGGAGTCACTGTAATAATTGTGACATTAATAAATATCAGGGAGTCACTGTAATAATTGTGACATTAATAAATATCAGGGGGTCACTGTAATAATTGTGACAGTAATAAATATCAGGAGTCACTGTAATAATTGTGACATTAATAAATATCAGGGGGTCACTGTAATAATTGTGACAGTAATAAATATCAGGAGTCACTGTAATAATTGTGACATTAAAAAATATCAGGTAGTCACTGTAATAATTGTGACATTAATAAATATCAGGGGGTCACTGTAATGATTGTGACATTAATAAATATCAAGGGGTCACTAATAATTGTGACATTAATAAATATCAGGGGGTCACAGTAATATTTGTGACAATCAATATCAGGGCTCACTGTAATATTTGTGACAATAATAAATATCAGGTAGTCACTGTAATAATTGTGACATTAATAAATATCAGGGGGTCACTGTAATAATTGTGAAATTAATAAATATCAGGGGGTCACTAATAATTCTGACATTAATAAATATCAGGGGGTCACTGTAATAATTGTGACATTAATAAATATCAGGGGGTCACTGTAATAATTGTGACATTAATAAATATCAGGGTTCACTGTAATAATTGTGACAATAATAAATATCAGGTAGTCACTGTAATAATTGTGACATTAATAAATATCAGGGGGTCACTGTAATAATTCTGACATTAATAAATATCAGGGCTCACTGTAATAATTGTGACAATAATAAATATCAGGTAGACACTGTAATAATTGTGACATTAATAAATATCAGGGGGTCACTGTAATGATTGTGACATTAATAAATATCAGGGGGTCACTGTAATAATTGTGACATTAATAAATATCAGGGGGTCACAGTATTAATTGTGACATTAATAAATATCAGGGGGTCACTATAATAATTGTGACATAAATAAATATCAGGGCTCAGTGTAATAATTGTGACAAAAAAAAATATCAGGTAGTCACTGTAATAATTGTGACATTAATAAATATCAGGGGGTCACTGTAATGATTGTGACATTAACAAATATCAGGAGGTCACTAATAATCGTGACATTAATAAATATCAGGGGGTCACTTTAATAATTGTAACATTAATAAATATATGGGGGTCACTGTAATAAATATAACATTAATAAATATCAGGGGGTCACTGTAAAAATTGACACATGAATAAATATCAGGGGTCACTTTAATAATTGTGACATTAATAAATATCAGGGGTTACTGTAATAATTGTGACATTAATAAATATCAGGAGTCACTGTAATAATTGTGACATTAATAAATATAAGGGGTCACTATAATAATTGAGACATTAATAAATATCGGGGGTAACTAATAATTGTGACATTAATAAATATCAGGGGGTCACTGTAATAATTGTACATTAATAAATATAGGGGGTACACTTTAATAATAATCGAGACATTAATAAATATCAGGGGTCACTATAATAATTGAGACATTAATAAATATCGGGGGTAACTAATAATTGTGACATTAATAAATATCAGGGGGTAACTCTAATAATTGTGACATTAATAAATTTAAGGGGGTCACTAATAATTGTTACATTAATAAATATCAGGGGGTCACTGTAATAATTGTGACATTAATAAATGTCAGTGGGTCACTGTAATAACTGTGACATTAATAAATATCAGGGGGTCACAAAAAATTGTAACATTATTAAATATCAGGGGGTCACTGTAATAATTTTGACATTAATAAATATCAGGAGGTCACTAATAATTGTGACATTAATAAATATAAGGGGGTCACTGTAATAATTGTGACATTAATAAATATCAGCGGGTCGCTGTAATAATTGTGACATTAATAAATATCAGGGGTCACTGTAATAATTGTGACTTTAATAAATATCAGGGGGTCACTGTAATAATTGTGACATTAATAAATATTAGGTAGTCACTATAATAATTGTGACATTAATAAATATCAGGGGTCACTGTAATAATTGTGACATTAATAAATATCAGGGGGTCACTGTAATAATTGTGACATTAATAAATATCAGGGAGTCACTGTAATAATTGTGACATTAATAAATATCAGGGAGTCACTGTAATAATTGTGACATTAATAAATATCAGGAGTCACTGTAATAATTGTGACATTAATAAATATCAGGGGTCACTGTAATAATTGTGACAGTAATAAATATCAGGAGTCACTGTAATAATTGTGACATTAATAAATATCAGGGGGTCACTGTAATAATTGTGACAGTAATAAATATCAGGAGTCACTGTAATAATTGTGACAATAAAAAATATCAGGTAGTCACTGTAATAATTGTGACATTAATAAATATCAGGGGGTCACTGTAATGATTGTGACATTAATAAATATCAGGGGGTCACTAATAATTGTGACATTAATAAATATCAGGGGGTCACAGTAATATTTGTGACAATCAATATCAGGGCTCACTGCAATATTTGTGACAATAATAAATATCAGGTAGTCACTGTAATAATTGTGACATTAATAAATATCAGGGGGTCACTGTAATAATTGTGAAATTAATAAATATCAGGGGGTCACTAATAATTGTGACATTAATAAATATCAGGGGGTCACTGTAATAATTGTGACATTAATAAATATCAGGGGGTCACTGTAATAATTGTGACATTAATAAATATCAGGGTTCACTATAATAATTGTGACAATAATAAATATCAGGTAGTCACTGTAATAATTGTGACATTAATAAATATCAGGGGGTCACTGTAATAATTCTGACATTAATAAATATCAGGGCTCACTGTAATAATTGTGACAATAATAAATATCAGGTAGACACTGTAATAATTGTGACATTAATAAATATCAGGGGGTCACTGTAATGATTGTGACATTAATAAATATCAGGGGGTCACTGTAATAATTGTGACATTAATAAATATCAGGGGGTCACAGTATTAATTGTGACATTAATAAATATCAGGGGGTCACTATAATAATTGTGACATAAATAAATATCAGGGCTCAGTGTAATAATTGTGACAAAAAAAAATATCAGGTAGTCACTGTAATAATTGTGACATTAATAAATATCAGGGGGTCACTGTAATGATTGTGACATTAACAAATATCAGGAGGTCACTAATAATTGTGACATTAATAAATATCAGGGGGTCACAGTAATAATTGTGACATTAATAAATATCAGGGGGTCACTGTAATAATTGTAACATTAATAAATATCAGGGGGTCACTGTAATAATTGTGACATTAATAAATATCAGGGGGTCACTATAATAATTGTGACATTAATAAATATCAGGGGGTCACTTTAATAATTGTAACATTAATAAATATATGGGGGTCACTGTAATAAATATAACATTAATAAATATCAGGGGGTCACTGTAAAAATTGACACATGAATAAATATCAGGGGTCACTTTAATAATTGTGACATTAATAAATATCAGGGGGTTACTGTAATAATTGTGACATTAATAAATATCAGGAGTCACTGTAATAATTGTGACATTAATAAATATAAGGGGTCACTATAATAATTGTGACATTAATAAATATCAGGGGGTAACTGTAATAATTGTGACATTAATAAATATCAGGGGGTCACTGTAATAATTGTGACATTAATAAATATCAGGGGGACACTTTAATAATCGAGACATTAATAAATATCAGGGGGTCACTGTAATAATTGTAACATTAATAAATATCGGGGTAACTAATAATTGTGA
>RXON01001828.1:0-12734 GCA_009667805.1 Leptobrachium leishanense | reverse complement strand
GGTGTCAATAACCATCAATTATTGCTTAAGCTGAATTCTTTCCTCGACCCATATGAAATAAAGTGTCAAAACATCATCCTTGCATTGGCCGGGAATCGAACCCGGGCCTCCCGCGCGGCAGGTGAGAATTCTACCACTGAACCACCAATGCCTATATATCAATGATTTACTGAAACTTTTCTAACCAGATTTGGTCACAGAAACGTATCTCAAATGTGCTGTTGATTCAAATCCGAGACATGGGAAGGTACTGTTTTGCGCTCAATGACCCACATAAGGGATTCTTAATTTTCACTATTCGTAAAAGATATAGGGATTAAATAACATCTTTTATCGAAATGTCTTTTGGATGCTCTTGATAAGATTCAAGAACAGGTTACAGTGCAGGTGAAGAGTATCTAGAAGGACCTTAACTTTCCTCAGTGAAGAAGGTGTCAATAACCATCAATTATTGCTTAAGCTGAATTCTTTCCTCAACCCGTATGAAATATAGTGTCAAAACATCATCCTTGCATTGGCCGGGAATCGAACCCGGGCCTCCCGCGTGGCAGGCGAGAATTCTACCACTGAACCACCAATGCCTATATATCAATGTTTTACTGAAACTTTTCTAACCAGATTTGGTCACAGAAATGTATCTCAAATATGCTGTTGATCCAAATCCGAGATAAAGAAAGGTACTGTTTTGCGCTCAATGTCCCACATAAGGGATTCTTAATTTTCACTATTTGTAAAAATTAAAGGGATTAAATAACATCTTTTATCGAAGTGTCTTTTGGATGCTCTTGATAAGATTCAAGAACAGGTTAAAGTGCAGGTGAAGAGTATCTAGAAGGACCTTAACTTTCCTCAGTGAAGAAGGTGTCAATAACCATCAATTATTGCTTAAGCTGAATTCTTTCCTCAACCCATATGAAATATAGTGTCAAAACATCATCCTTGCATTGGCCGGGAATCGAACCCGGGCCTCCCGCGTGGCAGGCGAGAATTCTACCACTGAACCACCAATGCCTATATATCAATGTTTTACTGAAACTTTTCTAACCAGATTTGGTCACAGAAATGTATCTCAAATGTGCTGTTGATCCAAATCCGAGATAAAGAAAGGTACTGTTTTGCGCTCAATGTCCCACATAAGGGATTCTTAATTTTCACTATTTGTAAAAGATATAGGGATTAAATAACATCTTTTTTGGATTGTCTTTTGGATGCTCTTGATAAGATTGAAGAATAGGTTAAAGTGCAGGTGAAGAGTATCTAGAAGGACCTTAACTTTCCTCAGTGAAGAAGGTGTCAATGACCATCAATTATTGCTTAAGCAGAAGTTGTATTGTTTCCTCGACCCATATGAAATAAAGTGTCAAAACATCATCCTTGCATTGGCCGGGAATCGAACCCGGGCCTCCCGCGTGGCAGGCGAGAATTCTACTACTGAACCACCAATGCCTATATATCAATGTTTTACTGAAACTTTTCTAACCAGATTTGGTCACAGAAACGTATCTCAAATGTGCTGTTGATTCAAATCCGAGACAAGGGAAGGTACTGTTTTGCGCTCAATGTCCCACATAAGGGATTCTTAATTTTCACTATTTGTAAAAATTAAAGGGATTAAATAACATCTTTTATCGAAGTGTCTTTTGGATGCTCTTGATAAGATTCAAGAACAGGTTAAAGTGCAGGTGAAGAGTATCTAGAAGGACCTTAACTTTCCTCAGTGAAGAAGGTGTCAATGACCATCAATTATTGCTTAAGCAGAAGTTGTATTGTTTCCTCGACCCATATGAAATAAAGTGTCAAAACATCATCCTTGCATTGGCCGGGAATCGAACCCGGGCCTCCCGCGTGGCAGGTGAGAATTGTACCACTGAACCACCAATGCCTATATATCAATGTTTTACTGAAACTTTTCTAACCAGATTTGGTCACAGAAACGTATCTCAAATGTGCTGTTGATTCAAATCCGAGACAACGGAAGGTACTGTTTTGCGCTCAATGACCCACATAAGGGATTCTTAATTTTCACTATTTGTAAAAGATATAGGGATTAAATAACATATTTTTTGGATTGTCTTTTGGATGCTCTTGATAAGATTGAAGAATAGGTTAAAGTGCAGGTGAAGAGTATCTAGAAGGACCTTAACTTTCCTCAGTGAAGAAGGTGTCAATAACCATCAATTATTGCTTAAGCTGAATTCTTTCCTCGACCCATATGAAATATAGTGTCAAAACATCATCCTTGCATTGGCCGGGAATCGAATCCGGGACTCCAGCGTGGCAGGCGAGAATTCTACCACTGAACCACCAATGCCTATATATCAATGTTTTACTGAAACTTTTCTAACCAGATTTGGTCACAGAAATGTATCTCAAATGTGCTGTTGATCCAAATCCGAGATAAAGAAAGGTACTGTTTTGCGCTCAATGTCCCACATAAGGGATTCTTAATTTTCACTATTTGTAAAAATTAAAGGGATTAAATAACATCTTTTATCGAAATGTCTTTTGGATGCTCTTGATAAGATTCAAGAACAGGTTAAAGTGCAGGTGAAGAGTATCTAGAAGGACCTTAACTTTCCTCAGTGAAGAAGGGTCAATAACCAACAATTATTGCTTAAGCTGAATTCTTTCCTCGACCCATGGAAATATAGTGTCAAAACATCATCCTTGCATTGGACGGGAATCGAACCCCAGGCCTCCGCGCGGCAGTGAGAATTCTACCACTGAACCACCAATGCCTATATATCAATGTTTTACTGAAACTTTTTTCTAACCAGATTGGTCACAGAAACGTATCTCAAATGTGCTGTTGATCAAATCCGAGACAAGGAAAGGTACTGTTTTGCGCTCAATGTCCAACATAAGGGATTCTTAATTTTCACTAATTGTAAAAATTAAAGGGATTAAATAACATCTTTTATCGAAATGTCTTTTGGATGCTCTTGATAATATTCAATAACAGGTTAAAGTGCAGGTGAAGAGTATCTAGAAGGACCTTAACTTTCCTCAGTGAAGAAGGTGTCAATAACCATCAATTATTGCTTAAGCTGAATTCTTTCCTCAACCCATATGAAATACAGTGTCAAAACATCATCCTTGCATAGGCCGGGAATCGAACCCGGGCCTCCCGCGTGGCAGGCGAGAATTCTACCACTGAACCACCAATGCCTATATATCAATGCTTTACTGAAACTTTTCTAACCAGATTTGGTCACAGAAATGTATCTCAAATGTGCTGTTGATCCAAATCCGAGATAAAGAAAGGTACTGTTTTGCGCTCAATGTCCCACATAAGGGATTCTTAATTTTCACTATTTGTAAAAATTAAAGGGATTAAATAACATCTTTTATCGAAGTGTCTTTTGGATGCTCTTGATAAGATTCAAGAACAGGTTAAAGTGCAGGTGAAGAGTATCTAGAAGGACCTTAACTTTCCTCAGTGAAGAAGCTGTCAATAACCATCAATTATTGCTTAAGCTGAATTCTTTCCTCGACCCATATGAAATATAGTGTCAAAACATCATCCTTGCATTGGCCGGGAATCGAACCCGGGCCTCACGCGTGGCAGGTAGGGATGTGCGTTTCGGGTTTCGGAATTTCGGAATTTTCACGAAATTTCCCGATTCGGGTCTTTCGATTCGACCGAAATTCCGAAAATATTTAGACCCGAAAACAGCCGAATCGAAAAGGTTTCCGAGCCGAAACGAATTTTTTCGGAATTTTCGAATGAACTTGAAATGTCATCGAAATCTATTGCTTTGAAACGAGAACAGACTTTCCGAAAAACGAAAAGTTCCGAAATCCGAAAAAGTTTTCCGAGCCAAATCGAAAAATTTTCGGAATTTTCAAATGGACTTGAAAAAGTTGAAATGTGTCAAATCGAAATTTATTTTCCCTCTATAGTCTATTCATGATTTCAGTTCCATTCGGGATTTCGGTTCCAGTCTGGACATCGTAATCGTATTATTTAACTATTATATCTGTTATAATCGCTGATTCTGTAAAGTTTGTATGTGTAAAATGTAAATGCGTTTATTTTTTTCACTGATCCGATAGGAATTGTCGTATTTGGGTCAGATCCGATTCGACCGCGGGTCGCGCATGCGCGCGAACGCACGCGGAGATCGTAACTTTATTGAGCAAACTTTTATTGACAACTTTTTGAACAAAATATTGTTGTTATTATTATTCATCAAAATGGCCGCTGCAAGCAGTAGCACCTCATCGGCAGATTCGTCACCAGCAGCACCCAAGAAGAAACGAGCCACAAACATGGCATTTGAGGAGATGCTGGAGCTTGTGCGCATCTTCGATTACAAGGATTATGATTGCAGTAAGGGCCCTTACCGCAGGAAGTGTAATGCGAGGAAGGATCGAATCCTACAGAAGGTACGCTCCACCATTTTGGAGAGGTTTGGAAAGGAACGCACGAAGGACCAGCTGAGGAAACGCTGGTCGGATTTGAAGGTCGAGAGCAGAAGCAGCTGAGGCGCATCCGGCGCATCATAGCGAAACGTAAGTGTCAAGTTATATTGTAAAGCGCTGCGCAAACTGTTGGCGCTATATAAAATCTGTAATAATAATAATGTGCTTGCATGTGCTAATGTGCACAGAAATACGTTGATTTATCTAGTCCTTTTTTCATGCAATGTGATTGTGTATAGCTTTGCGTTTTCACGACTCGTCATACATGCATTTTTGCCATAGCTCTTCCTTTTTGTGATTTTACGTATTCGTGAAAATTGTGATATTTGATGTATGTAGGTGAAGTTACAATGCTGGATTTCTTTTGGCACTGTGTGTAGTCTGTAGTGTGCTGGGGGGGGAGTTGTGATTGAGTGATGCATACGAGATGACCCGCAGCTTGCCCAATATTGGTTCCCACCTGCGCATCAATAAAAATCTCTGCGTCTCTGCTAAGTGATAGGATGGGACATGTAGTTCTTCTGAAGGTGCATCCAAACAGAGCTGCGTTCAATACAGCCTCAGCAGCTGCTGCAGCAGTGTCACTGAATGCTTTAGATGCAAATTTCAAAAACAAATGGTGGATTTCTGTTGTTTCTGCAATATCCAGTTTTATTCGCAGAAACTGAAAGTGAAACTGAGGCTGAGGCCATCTATAAAATAACTAAAAGCAGTCACACAATGCGCTTTGTACGCACACAACACAAATAATAGTTTTTATTGAATAAACGTAATGTTTACTTCTGAAAAAAAAATATAAATGAACGGTAATATATGTCTGTGTGCAATATATGTATGAGATGGGAGTAGTGGGGGGGGGTCAAGCTGAGGCTGTTCAATACCTCAGCCGCTGCAAGTGCTAAGTTAGCAACTTGCCATTGAACGCCGTTCAATCGCTCAGCATGCTAACCTAGCACTTGCAGCGACCGAGGAGATGCTGAGTGTGACGTTTTAAAGATGGCCGCCGCCATGAAGCAGTAACAATGCCGTACAGCAAGATGGCCGCCGCCTCCAAGCATGTAATAATTCCATACAGCAATGTTAATTTTGCGGTTTCTGTTAACCAAAGCAAAATATTTATTTATTATTTCCCCCTGCACATAGACATATATTACAGTTCAAATATATATATTGTTTCAGAAGTAAACATAACGTTTATTCATTAAAAACGATCATTTGTGGTGTGTGCGTACAAAACGGAATTGTGCTGACTGCTTCTCTTTATTACATTTTGTCCGAGTGATCCGAAAAACAATCTGAATTTTTCATTAAGAAATCATCGGCCATTTTGGATTCAAAATTCGCATCCAAAGGGTTCAACGACACTGCTGCAGCAATTCAGCAGCTGCTGAGGTACTGAACAGGCCTCTGGTAGTGGGGTAGTGGAGGGGGTGTCGCAATACTTTCGGCAATATAGTGTATAGATATACCATTTTTTCCAGTCTGCATTATTTACGTGTTATTTTTTTGAATCTGGCAGAAGACAGGAAGAAGGCCGCCGAATCTGCCCCGGCGGGCACCAGTGCCCCGGAGGAGGAGGAGGAGGAGGAGCCACGGGCATCCACCAGCGCTGGTATATACTGTTTTATTTTGCAACGACTTTTGGTCAAAAACAGAAACATTTTTTGTTTACTGTATTTTAATTTAATTTTTTTATGTATAGCACAAGAGGAGCAGGAGGAGGAAGAGGAGGAGGAAGAGGAGGAGGAGGAGGAAGAGGAAGAGAGGGAGCCAGAGGCCGCCAGTCCAGGTTTGTTTTTTTTTACTGTTGTATTTTGCATCGACTTTTGTTCAAAAATAAATCAGTTTTGTTGTTTACTGTATTTTTTATTTCTTTAATTTCTTACATATAGCCCTGGATATGCTGACGGTGGTCGTGGGGGATCAGTCGGAGGAGGAGGAGGAGCCTCAGGAAGCTGCCAGCACTGGTATAATACTACTGTTATATTTTTTCAAGACTTTCAGTCAAAAATAGAAACCTGCTTTACTTACTGTATTTTCCTTCTTTCATTTATTGGATATATAGAAGGAGAAGCCAGACCTCGGGACTCGGAGGCAATTGGTCAGCAGCTTCGCCTGGCAGTCAGGACCATTGACAGCATCCAGGAACTGCTGCAGGTCCTCCGTGAGCAGCTAGTGACCACCGCGGACATGCTTGAGCGGCAGTAAGAAGAGCGACAAGTGCCTCAGCTGCTCCTGCTCGCCTGCTTTGGGTCGGACCAGCGTTTTCTGATCTGGTCCTTCGTACCGTCCTTCCAAACACTCTAGGATGGTGGTGCGCGTAACTTCTCTGTTCCGATCCTTTCTCAAATTACTCTTCCTGCGTAAGGGCCCTTACTGCAGTCATATTCCTTGTTATCGAAGATGCGGACCAGCTCCAACATCTCCTCAAATGCCAGTAATTATTATCGCCTGGCTTAGACTGGAAGATGTTTGTTTGTGTTGTTTGTGCCCGTTTGGGCAGTTTGCCATCCTTCCCCATGTAAATAAATTTTCTATTTTTTTATATATTTCCTGTTGTGTGCGTTGCTTTACGTTAATAAGTTAATTATGTATTGCTTGGTTTCCAGTCCACACTGTTAAAAATCATATGTACATAAATTTATTGACATTTCTATGGACCCTTGTCATAAATTTGTCAACATATTTGTGGCCATGAATGTGACTGTGTAATTTTCACCCAAAAAAATATAACAAGTCCCCTTTTCAATTTTTTTTTAACAAACGCAACTCATAAAATATAACCGCAAACACTCGCATGATAAAATGTGAAAAAAACACTTTACACCTTGTAAAACAAACATTGAAAATTCTAATTTTATTGCATTTTTTTTTATAATATACAGACAGGACATGACGCATACATATGATAATGATATATTATGAATCATCTGCCGAGTCTGCCGGAAAGAACGATATATAACATGTCTGGGTCATATTATAAAAGAAGGCTTCAAAACGCGTTTAAACAAGAGGAGCGAAACTGTTAAAAATTAGCTCAGCAGCAGACCGCAGTGCCGCACACAGGCGTGAAGGGAAGCCGTGAAATGCCTCAGCAGCGAAAGGGTTAATTTTTTTTTTGTCTGAAACCTTTAAATCATTTTATTTTTTTTTTAAATTTCAGATCATTTTGATCAACTACTACTTTTCCGTTTTAAAACCTTTTTGTTCTGGTTTTTATCTTTAAAGTCAGATCATTCGGGTCAGTTTACCGTTTTTTAAATAGTTTTGTTCTTTTTTTTTTGTTCCTTGGCTTTCATACCATTTTTTTAATGTGATTAAATAAATAAAGTTGTGAAATGTATATTCATAAGAAAAAAAGGATCTTTATTTAATAAAAAAAAACACGATAGAATCGCCAGAATTATCGTATCGACAGAATGAATTATCGGATCCGAAAAACCCAAAAATTTATTATAAAAAATATATAAAGTATAAAAAAGTAAACCATAGTAGTTTACGCGTCAAAACGAATAGAGTTAGACAGCTTTGAAACGAGGAGAACAGACGTTCCGAAAAAAATGAAAAATTCCGAAATCACGAAAAGTTGATACAAAAAACCAGCAAACTGACCCGAAAATACGAAAAATGGTCGATATTCAAAAAAAAAATTTACACGATAAACGAGCCAAACCAAACCGAATCGAAACAGAAATCGGTTGAAACGAGCCGAATCAAAAATTTTAAACATCAGAACAAATCTAATCGAACCGAAAAAAAAAATCAGTGCACAAGCCTATTAATATCTGACATCCCGATGTGAAACATCGGGACTTTTGCATTAGATTTCGACCTTTTTTATTTTTTAACTTCTGGATAGTCGAAAATCGAAATCTATCCAAAAAGTCCCAATGTTTCACATCATTCTGAACTTTGTTTGGATAGAGTAAGTCCGTGGGCGTGCGGCCGTTAAATGTATATACCAGTGGCGTCGTAACATGGGGGCGGGGGTGCGGCCCGCACCAGGTGACACCCGCCTTTAGGGTGACACCGTCACCCTAAGGGCGGGTGTCTCACCCTCCGCCGCGTTTTTCACTCCCTGCGAGCGTCCGAAGCATGCAGCTTCGACGCTCGCCTGGAGGAAACACGTCACCAGCCAATCGCAGCTGGTCACGTGGCTCCCCCTGGCGAGCGCCCAAGCTCTGCGCCGCCGGACGCTCTGAGGGAGCGAAAAGGCAGCGGAGGTGAGCTGGGGCCATTTTCATGAGGTGCTGGGGGCATTCCATGTGCTGGGGCAAATCCATGAGGAGCTGGGGCATATCCATGAGGAGCTGGGGCATTCCATGTGCTGGGGCATATCCACGAGGAGCTGGGGCATTCCATGTGCTGGGGCATATCCACGAGGAGCTGGGGCATATCCATGAGGAGCTGGGGCAAATCCATGTGTGAACTGGGGCATATCCACGAGGAGCTGGGGCAAATCCATGTGTGAGCTGGGGCATATCCACGAGGAGCTGGGGCATTGTCCACGAGGAGCTGGGGCATGTCCACGAGGAGCTGGGGCATGTCCACGAGGAGCTGGGGCATGTCCACGAGGAGCTGGGGCAATATCCACGAGGAGCTGGGGCATGTCCACGAGGAGCTGGGGCAATATCCATGAGGAGCTGGGGCATATCCATGAGGATGTCGGATGTCGGCCAAGCTTCCGGTAACTCCCCCTGAGGACTGGCGTCATCGTGCATAGCACGATGACGCCAGTCCTGGAGTTAACCCAAAGCTGCCACCAATGGTGGAGATAGGGGGTTCCAAAATGAACTCCCGATCCATGGCAGCTAGGGGTTAAAGTTTGGTATTGTTGGATCAGCCAGAGCATGGCTGTTCCAACGATACCAAACACGAATGTGAAAAACGTTTGTAAAAAAATTAAAAAAATATTTAAAAACATTTATAAAAAAATAATAAACAATTTTTTTTTCTTTTTTTTGGTTTGTTAATGCAGCAATATTGTTCCCATTTCAATTATAATGTGAACAATGATGCTGCACTAACGATTTTTGTATGCGGTGCGTTTGTTAAAAATCGCGTAATTTTCCCCAAAAAGAAAATGTAACGAGACCCCATCTCTAATTTTTTTAACAAGCGCACCCCATACAAAATATAACCGCAATTGCTCGCATGTTAAAATGTGAAAAAAAAACACTTTACACATTGTAAATTATTGAAAATTCATATTTTATTGCATTTTTTGTTATAATATACAGACAGGTCATGACGTATACATATAATAATGACATATTATGAATCTGCTGAGTCTGACGGAAAGAACGATATATAATATGTCTGGGTCATATACTAAAATAAGCCTTAAAACACGTTTAAACATGATGAGCAAAACCGCTAAAAATGACCTCAGCACAGGGGCGGGAAAAGCCTCAGCAGCGAAAGGGTTAATTAAAAAAACACGATAGAATCGCCAGAATTATCGTATCGACATAATGAATTATTGGATCCGAAAAACAAACCAAAAATGTATTATAAAAAATATATAAAGTAGTATTAAAAAAGTAAACCATAGTAGTTTTCATCAAAACGAATAGAGTTAGACAGCTTTGAAACGAGAACAGACGTTCCGAAAAACGAAAAATTGGCGATATGCCGAAACATGTACAATTCCGAAAAAACGAAAAGTTCAGAAATACGAAAAGTTCCGAAAAACGAAAAATTGGCGATATGCCGAAAGCCATGTACAATTCCGAAAAACGAAAATTTTCCGAAATAACGAAAAGTCGATACAGAAACCTAGTGAGGTTACCCGAAAATACGAAAAATGGTCGAAATTCCGAAAAATAAATGTACCCGAAAACCGAATCGAACCGAACCGAATCGAAACAGAAAGCAGTCGAAACGAGCCGAATCGAAAAGTTTGAAAAATCGAAAAATCGAATCGAATCGAATCGAAAAAAAAATCGGTGCACATCCCTAGTGGCAGGCGAGAATTCTACCACTGAACCACCAATGCCTTTATATCAATGTTTTACTGAAACTTTTCTAACCAGATTTGGTCACAGAAACGTATCTCAAATGTGCTGTTGATTCAAATCCGAGACAAGGGAAGGTACTGTTTTGCGCTCAATGTCCCACATAAGGGATTCTTAATTTTCACTAATTGTAAAAATTAAAGGGATTAAATAACATCTTTTATCGAAATGTCTTTTGGATGCTCTTGATAATATTCAATAACAGGTTAAAGTGCAGGTGAAGAGTATCTAGAAGGACCTTAACTTTCCTCAGTGAAGAAGGTGTCAATAACCATCAATTATTGCTTAAGCTGAATTCTTTCCTCAACCCATATGAAATACAGTGTCAAAACATCATCCTTGCATAGGCCGGGAATCGAACCCGGGCCTCCCGCGTGGCAGGCGAGAATTCTACCACTGAACCACCAATGCCTATATATCAATGTTTTACTGAAACTTTTCTAACAGATTTGGTCACAGAAATGTATCTCAAATGTGCTGTTGATCCAAATCCGAGATAAAGAAAGGTACTGTTTTGCGCTCATGTCCCACATAAGGGATTCTTAATTTTCACTATTTGTAAAAATTAAAGGGATTAAATAACATCTTTTATCGAAGTGTCTTTTGATGCTCTTGATAAGATTCAAGAACAGGTTAAAGTGCAGGTGAAGAGTATCTAGAAGGAACCTTAAACTTTCCTCAGTGAAGAAGGTGTCAATAACCATCAATTATTGCTTTAGCTGAATTCTTTCCTCGACCCATATGAAATATAGTGTCAAAACATCAATCCTTCCATTGGCCGGGAATCGAACCCGGCCTCCCGCGTGGCAGGCGAGAATTCTACCACTGAACCACCAATGCCTTTATATCAAGTGTTTTACTGAAACTTTTCTAACCAGATTTGGTCACAGAAACGTATCTCAAATGTGCTGTTGATTCAAATCCGAGACAAGGGAAGGTACTGTTTTGCGCTCAATGTCCACATAAGGGATTCTTATTTCACTAATTGTAAAAATTAAAGGATTATAATAACATCTATTATCGAAATGTCTTTTGGATGCTCTTGATAATATTCAATAACAGGTAAAGTGCAGGTGAAGAGTATCTAGAAGGACCTTAACTTTCCTCAGTGAAGAAGGTGTCAATAACCATCAATTATTGCTTAAGCTGAATTCTTTCCTCAACCCATATGAAATATAGTGTCAAAACATCATCCTTGCATTGGCCGGGAATCGAACCCGGGCCTCCTGCGTGGCAGGCGAGAATTCTACCACTGAACCACCAATGCCTATATATCAATGTTTTACTGAAACTTTTCTGACTAGATTTGGTCACAGAAATGTATCTCAAATGTGCTGTTGATCCAAATCCTAGATAAAGAAAGGTACTGTTTTGCGATCAATGTCCCACATAAGGGATTCTTAATTTTCACTATTTGTAAAAATTAAAGGGATTAAATAACATCTTTTATCGAAATGTCTTTTGGATGCTCTTGATAAGATTCAAGAACAGGTTAAAGTGCAGGTGAAGAGTATCTAGAAGGACCTTAACTTTCCTCAGTGAAGAAGGTGTCAATAACCATCAATTATTGCTTAAGCTGAATTCTTTCCTCGACCCATATGAAATATAGTGTCAAAACATCATCCTTGCATTGGCCGGGAATCGAACCCGGGACTCCCGCGTGGCTGGCGAGAATTCTACCACTGAACCACCAATGCCTATGTATCCATGTTTTACTGAAACTTTTCTAACCAGATTTGGTCACAGAAACGTATCTCAAATGTGCTGTTGATTCAAATCCGAGACAAGGGAAGGTACTGTTTTGCGCTCAATGTCCCACATAAGGGATTCTTAATTTTCACTATTTGTAAAAATTAAAGGGATTAAATAACATCTTTTATCGAAGTGTTTTGGATGCTCTTGATAAGATTCAAGAACAGGTTAAAGTGCAGGTGAAGAGTATCTAGAAGGACCTTAACTTTCCTCAGTGAAGAAGTGTCAATAACCATCAATTATTGCTTAAGCTGAATTCTTTTCTCGACCCATATAATATAGTGTCAAAACATCATCCTGCATTGGCCGGAATCGAACCCGGGCCTCCCGCGTGGCAGGGAAAAATTCTACCACTGAACCACCAATGCTATATATCAATGTTTTACTGAAACTTTTCTACACCAGATTTGGTCACAGAAATGTATCTCAAATGTGCTGTTGATTCCAAAATCCGAGAATAAAGAAAGGTACTGTTTTGCGCTCAATGTCCCACATAAGGGATTCTTAATTTTCCACTATTTGTAAAAATTGAAGGGATTA
>RXON01001827.1:0-31466 GCA_009667805.1 Leptobrachium leishanense | reverse complement strand
TGACATTAACGGGATGCCCAAGGTGGTGCCTTTAAGTTTGCCTTACCAAGACTTTAAGAAAGACATATCGGACAGTAAAGAGATGCTGCGAGTGCCGCACCGAATAAAACGCGTGGATTTCTCTGGTGTGGTGCTGCCCAGCACGCATGTCCCAGAGCCACACATCGTGATCAATGGGCAGACTCCACCAGGGGAAGATGAGCAAGACGACGATGAAGAGGAAGAAGAAGAGGCAGAGTTTCTGGGGGAGGACATAGACCTGCAAAGTGGTTCCAGCAGTGGTGTGAGCCAGAAGAGTACCGAGCATAGCCAAGAAGGGGCTCCCTCCACTCTACTGGCCGATGATCAGAAGGATTCACGAGGTCGCGTCTCTGCCGGAGAGAATGACCTGGAGTTGGAAGAGGGCTCCAAGACCTTGGTTCTCTTCTCTCCAGGAGACATTAAAAAGTCACCTGTCACCAACGAGTTGCTACAGGAGGTTGACCTTGGAACTCTTGCTGCTTTAACACCGCAAGGAGAGAGGCCCCAGCCTTTGGGCAGCCAACTGGATGTGTCCGAACCAGGAACTTTATCTTCCATCCTCAAATCAGAGTCAAAAGCACCCAGTGCCGGAGCTGCCGCTGCTTCTTCCCCCTTTACCAAAGTCGAGCGTACTTTTATTCATATCGCAGAAAAGACGCACTTAAATGTCATGTCTTCCACTGGGCAGCTCATGAGGATGGACGAGCATTACAACCAGGGGCAGTTTGAGGAGGCCATTATTGAAGAAGAAATTGAAGATTATGACCTACTAAGAGACAATGGAAGCATAAATTCTGCGGTGGAGACCGGTGAGATCGATAGCTGCATTGTCTCAGCCAGCAATATGGAACCCTGTACTGAGGCAACAGACCACCGGGTGGCCAACGGAGTCAGTGAGTCGGAAGCTCTGATGGATAAGGATGTGTTGGATATGCCTTCCAAAACAGACACAGAGTCACAACAGGACAAGATTGTGCTTGCCACTAGTCGCCTTAAGGAAAACGAGGAGGATCCATGCAAGAGCAGATCCCGACTTTCCACACTGCGCTTTAGGAGTCGCATCCCGGTGTTTTTGTCAGAAGAGGACACTGGATCAGAGAAATCAATGTCACACTCTGCTAAAGAGAGGTTCCAAAGAAGAACAAAGCAGCTGGACCTGGCACGGTTTGTGATGGAGAAGAGGCAGATCCGTCTCCAGAGGTTGGCATCTGCTGGCTCATCTTCTGCCTCGTCCAGTGATGATAGGAGGAGAACCTCTGAGACCCTCTCCACTACAGGATCTGAAGAAGACACTCACGACTCAGACGACTCCACTCCTAAGAAATGTGGGAAAGAGAAAGCCATTCCTGCCAGGAAAGAGGACACGGCGTCCAGTCCCAGAAGCAAAATTCCCCGTCCTGTTACTCCGGTGAAAAGTATACGGCCAGCAATCCCACCATCATCCACCGTCAAAGACCCTCCAACGCAGAGGTAGGTTTTGCATCTTATCGGGGATAGCTCTGATTGCATTGTAAAGAATCTTGGGTCCGTGTCCCGGTCCATCTCCAGGACAGTTTATGATATACTGAGATCATCTGTAGAACAAGCACTCTGTTGCATTGATCATTAGGTGCCTCCTCCGTCCTCCATGTTTTTATATCTAGGTCCTGAGAGATAAGTGGCTCAAGTCCATGGGCTTAGTGGAAGGTTCAGTGGCTTGTCCTGTGGTTGTCCATAAAATCATGAAGTCGTTGTCTACAGGTGCTATTTCCCCTCATTTCCCATGTTCCCTGATTTCAGTTCCTCAGTTTCTCCTTTATTCGTCTGTACAAAGGCGTGCGCTGTCCATGTCATGAGGATGTGCGCCCAGGGAGAACATATTAACGCCAGTCACTTTATATGCATTATTATCATGGAGCAGACATGGAACATCAAAAATGTGTAGAAGGGACAGAGCAGGAGGACAATCAGTCCCAGTTCTCCCAGCCTGCACAGTCCATTGGTCTCATCTTTCATTTTGTTCTCCACTTTCTGCCCCATCATCCCCTTCCTTCCCAAGTTTTCCAGAATGCCACCTGTTGGTGACTCTGGTCAGGGTTTGCCGTATGGTTTTCTTAGTGCCGGTAAACCTCGCCCTCTTTTTTTCCATTTCTTTAGGCTTCACGTCCTGGGAGCAGCTGTTGGTGGGATTATCGGCCTAACCCCCGCCCATCGGCCCAAAGCGCTACAGATGAGACTTCCGCCTCTGCTGAGTCCAACCCCGGCCAGGAGCAATCTGAGAAGGGTCAGTCGTGGTCCACCCAAGAGTCCTGTGGCCCCAACACGAACAATGAGCGCTTCTCCCCGAAGCCAATCACTTTCCAGAACCGAAAGCCCATCTCCGTCCCGACAGAAAAAAAACACTACCACCACCACTCCCTGGGCCCATCCTTCTCCCAAACTCCTGCCACGAGCTCACACCCAATCGGAATGTCCAGCAACTCCAGCTGTTGTCAGGAAGGGACAAAGGCTGAAGGTTCAAGTGCCAAACCCAGCAACCAAAGCACGCGGCGGAGCCGAGGGCAGATAGTGGAGCTTGGTGCCGGGTAGAGAGTCCAAGGGGAATGATTGTAACGCTTTGCTCAACCTCGGAAGCGCATAACATACACTGTGAAGACAGGAAACCCCGCCACCGGTCAGGGCGCGGACACCCCAACAGTCTGATGGTGCAAGGGGCCATGATTAACTGCGAGAGTCCTCCTGCACCTGCTGTGCGAGATCCCACCACTTTCACCGTTCGGTTTAGATACAGGGTCTGGTTAAGGGACCCCTCGGCACCGCTGCCCTTGGATGCAGTAACCCACTGTCCTTCCGCTGCCAGCAGCATGCGCGGGGGCATCACCCCCAGGTTAGACGGTCAGGATCCCTAGCCTGGCCACAGATGAGACAAGAGTTCTGGGCTCAGTGGAGTGGCTTCCTGCATCTTCAGGGGCCCCTCGGTAACATGAATGCCATTCCATTGCCGGCGGGTGACGGAGGATCAGCGCTTCCCTACATGACACATACCTACAGCGCTGCGGAATATGCTGGCGCTATATAAATAAAGAATAATAATAATGTCACTGCGTATTCAACTGCAAAGTCTCGGCATGGACTGCAGGGCTGGTATATATATTTATACATACGTCACACACCAAGCCCAGTGTATATATATATATATATATATCGCACACTAGGCGGGGTCCATCAGGCGGTGCACAGCATACAGCTGGGGGATAAGGTCGGTAATCAGATTCCTACCAATACTCATACCCTGTCCTCCCCTCCCCCACGAGGGGCATGATATAGTATCCAGCATTAGTTGTATCCATAGCTCTATACCCAGATACCTGCATAAACAAATCAGAAAACAAATACCAAAGGCCCGACCCTCTCACAGCAGACAGAGCCGGGGGTCTTATCACGCCCTGTGAGCACCTGGATGTGTCTGACACGTCCCGACACTGACATTCATTTAGTTTAGTGCACTAGCATATACCATAGCATAGCACAAGATGTGAGGCAGTGGATTCCCTCTGTACACAGGATGACCGGCGGGTCCCCAGGACACAGATCTCAGTGGGAGCTGAGGAGGAGAGTGGCAGAAACGTTTACACATCACAGCTAGAATGTAACTCCGGCCGCCGCGTCCTGCCTCATCCACATGCATGACACCGGGGCAGCATCGCTCCCACCACGGGAGGCGCTGGAGCCAAAGGACTGGGGGGGGGGGCTGAGGTATATACAATGCTTCTTATTACATACAAATGGCACATCGTATCATTAAATAAAGCTTGCTATTAAAGTGCTAGCTCTGTGCTTCCTGACACGTGGAAGGGTTAACCCTTAGGGACCAAGACATACGTCCAGCTTCTGAACCAGGACGGAGCCTCGAATCTTTTATTATGGATTAATTTAAGCCGAAGTATCCAATTTATCGTCCTGCAAACCCACACGTGTTATATCTCATTTATAACGGACAGGCAGGACCTTCCTGCGACAGAAACACAACGTGCAGTATTCAGAAAACAAGAAAAAAAATCATTTCCCCGTTCGTTCTGTGTATTAATGCTCCCACAGGAAGCGCAGCTAAAGAAGCGCACGCTAAATTAACCCCTTCATGTACCCCGAGGCTGCAAATACCGTGAATGTATGAAAGGCGACATATTACAGGCAAACTCTTACTGCTAAAACGTGTGAGCGCATAAGCGTAGCGCGTGGGCGCCGTGTGATTCCAACCTCACCGAACCCAAATGCACTTACTGAATTTGTGAATTATATGTTTACAGGTTGTGGTCGTCACCAGGGGCATTATACCCCATTCCTGCCATCAGGTCATCACCAGGGGCATTATACCCCATTCCTGCCATCAGGTCATCACCAGGGGCATTATACCCCATTCCTGTCATCAGGTCGTCACCAGGGGCATTATACCCCATTCCTGTCATCAGGTCGTCACCAGGGGCATTATACCCCATTCCTGCCATCAGGTCGTCACCAGGGGCATTATACCCCATTCCTGCCATCAGGTCGTCACCAGGGGCATTATACCCCATTCCTGCCATCAGGTCGTCACCAGGGGCATTATACCCCAATCCCAGTGGCGCAGCATGGGGGGGCCTCGGGGGTGGTCGCCCCGGGCGCAATTTTCTTAGGGGGGCGCAATATTTCAAAAGAAATTTGAACCACTAATATTTTCTAGCAGGGATTAGCAAGGTGTCTGCTCACGGACACTGGTGTCCGTGAGAGGCCCTTGCATGTGCAGCCGCCAGTTTTGCAGTGCCAGTGGTGACTTACTGTAGCACTCAGTGCCCGGAAGGGACAGAAAATTCTGGTCCTGTCCTGACTTCTTCTTAACGCTGACATGAGTCACATGAAGCAGCACAGCATCATCTGACAGAACACCCTGTACCATGCTTGACAGCCCCCTGGAAGCCCTGTGCCAGTCCCCCGCAGCTGGCAGCCCTGCAGCTGCTGAACAGGAAGTAGGGAGGGAGGTGCCTGCCCTGCAGCACATTTAAAATCCAGTCTCCACTAAGCCCCCTAACACACACAGTGAGGGGGTATGGGGAGAGGGTGACTGGGGTAGTTGGAAAGAGAAATTGATTGGGGGTACTGGGAGAAAGTTGGGGTACTTGGAGAGAGAAAGAGTGACTGGGGGTACTGGGAGAGAGTGACTGGAGGTACTTGAAGCGAGAGAGTGACTCAGGGGTACTAGGAGAGAGTGATTGGGGGTATTGGGAGAGAAAGAGTGGCGGGGGTTTCTTGGAAAGAGAGAGTGACTGGGGTACTGGGAGAGGGTGACTGGGGGTACTGGGAGAGGGTGACTGGGGGTACTGGGAGTGACTGGAGTACTTGGGGAGAGAGAGTGACTGGGGGTACTGGGAGAGGGTGACTGGGGGTACTGGGAGAGAGTGACTGGGGTACTTGGAGAGAGAGTGGGGGTACTGGGAGAGGGTGACTGGGGTACTTGGAGAGAGAGTGACTGGGGGTACTGGGAGAGGCTGACTGGGGGTATGGGAGAGAGTGACTGATGGGGTATTGGGAGAGAGAGTGGGGGTACTGGGAGAGGGTGACTGGGGTACTTGGAGAGAGAGTGACTGGGGTACTGGGAGAGGGGACTGGGGGGTACTGGGAGAGAGTGACTGGAGGGTACGAGGAGAGATGACGGGTACTAGGAGAGAGGTGACTGGGGTACTAGGAGAGAGTGACTGGGGGTACTGGAGAGAGTGACTGGAGGGTACTGGGAGAGAGAGTGATGGGGGTACTAGGAGAGAGTGACTGGGGTACTTGGAGAGAGTGACTGGGGTACTGAGAGAGAATGACTGGGGGTACTTGAGAGAGAGTGACTGGGGGTACTGGGAGAGGGTGACTGGGGTACTGGGAGAGAGTGACTGGGGTACTTGGAGGAGAGTGACTGGGGGTACTGGGAGAGGGTGACTGGGGGTACTGGGAGAGAGTGACTGGGGGTACTTGGAGAGAGAGTGGGGGTACTGGAGAGGGTGACTGGGGTACTGGGAGAGAGTGACTGGGGTACTTAGAGAGAGTGACTGGGGGTACTGGGAGAGGGTGACTGGGGTACTTGGAGAGAGAGTGACTGGGGGTACTGGGAGAGGGTGACTGGGGTACTGGGAGAGAGTGACTGGGGGTACTAGGAGAGAGTGACTGGGGGTACTTGGAGAGAGTGACTGGGGTACTGAGAGAGAATGACTAGGGGTACTTGGAGAGAGAGTGACTGGGGTACTGGGAGAGGGTGACTGGGGTACTGGGAGAGAGTGACTGGGGTACTTGGAGAGAGAGTGGGGGTACTGGGAGAGGGTGACTGGGGGTACTTGGAGAGAGAGTGACTGGGGGTACTGGGAGAGGCTGACTGGGGGTATTGGGAGAGAGTGACTGGGGTACTTGGAGAGAGAGTGGGGGTACTGGGAGAGGGTGACTGGGGTACTTGGAGAGAGAGTGACTGGGGGTACTGGGAGAGGGTGACTGGGGGTACTGGGAGAGAGTGACTGGGGGTACTAGGAGAGAGTGACTGGGGGTACTGGGAGAGAGTGACTGGGGTACTAGGAGAGAGTGACTGGGGGTACTGGAGAGAGTGACTGGGGGTACTGGAGAGAGTGACTGGGGGTACTAGGAGAGAGTGACTGGGGTACTTGGAGAGAGTGACTGGGGTACTGAGAGAGAATGACTGGGGGTACTTGGAGAGAGAGTGACTGGGGGTACTGGGAGAGGGTGACTGGGGGTACTGGGAGAGAGTGACTGGGGTACTTGGAGAGAGAGTGACTGGGGGTACTGGGAGAGGGTGACTGGGGGTACTGGGAGAGAGTGACTGGGGTACTTGGAGAGAGAGTGGGGGGTACTGGGAGAGGGTGACTGGGGGTACTGGGAGAGAGTGACTGGGGTACTTAGAGAGAGTGACTGGGGTACTGGGAGAGGGTGACTGGGGTACTTGGAGAGAGAGTGACTGGGGTACTGGGAGAGGGTGACTGGGGGTACTGGGAGAGAGTGACTGGGGTACTAGGAGAGAGTGACTGGGGGTACTTGGAGAGAGTGACTGGGGTAACTGAGAGAGAATGACTAGGGGTACTTGGAGAGAGAGTGACTGGGGGTACTGGGAGAGGGTGACTGGGGGTACTGGGAGAGAGTGATTGGGGTACTTGGAGAGAGAGTGGGGGTACTGGGAGAGGGTGACTGGGGTACTGGGAGAGAGTGACTGGGGTACTTGGAGAGAGAGTGACTGGGGGGTACTGGGAGAGGTGACTGGGGTACTGGGAGAGAGTGACTGGGGTACTTGGAGAGAGAGTGGGGGGTACTGGGAGAGGGTGACTGGGGGTACTGGGAGAGAGTGACTGGGGTACTTGGAGAGAGAGTGGGGGGTACTGGGAGAGGGTGACTGGGGTACTTGGAGAGAGAGTGACTGGGGGTACTGGAGAGGGTGACTGGGAGTACTGGGAGATGATGGCGGTACGAGGAGAGAGTGACTGGGGGTACTGGAGAGGGTGACTGGGTGACTGGGGTACTTGGAGAGAGTGACTGGGGTACTTGGAGAGAGGGTGACGGGGGTACTGGGAGAGAGTGACTGGGGTACTGGAGAGAGAGTGGGGGTACTGGGAGAGGGTGACTGGGGGTACTGGGAGAGATTGTACCCCATTCCTGCCATCAGGTCGTCACCAGGGGCATTATACCCCATTCCTGTCATCAGGTCATCACGAGGGGCATTATACCCCATTCCTGTCATCAGGTCGTCACCAGGGGCATTATACCGGAGACCCACAATGCCTGCTGGCACTGCCTAAACTGTTTGTGATCTATGACACACACACACACAGTGAATATCGTAGTCTGGATTTGTGTCTCTGTATTTAAGTTCAGTTAGAGCCAAGAGGTGCTGCAGCGCCTTCATGTGCAGGTGTTACAGATTGCTTTCCCATTCATTGGGTTCAATTTCTGAATTTGTGCCAGATTCATTCCTTGCTCACATGGTGCATGTAATGTTACCGTCTGAGAAGATCCCCAGATTCTAGCCGTGACCTCTGAGAAGATCCCCAGATTCTAGCCGTGACCTCTGAGAAGATCCCCAGATTCTAGCCATGCCCGCCGTGAAGATCCCCAGATACTAGCCGTGACCTCTGAGAAGATCCCCAGATACTAGCCGTGACCTCTGAGAAGATCCCCAGATACTAGCCGTGACCTCTGAGAAGATCCCCAGATACTACCCGTGACCTCTGAGAAGATCCCCAGATTCTAGCCGTGCCCTCTGAGAAGATCCCCAGATTCTAGCTGTAACTGTTCAGAGGATCCCCAGATTCTAGCCTTGCCCGCCGAGAGGTTCCCCAGATACTAGCTGTATCCGCTGAGAAGATCCCCAGATACTAGCTGTCAATGCTGAGAAGATCCCCAGATACTAGCAGTCCCCACTGAGAAGATCCCCAGATACTAGCTGTCAATGCTGAGAAGATCCCCAGATACTAGCAGTCCCCACTGAGAAGATCCCCAGATACTAACTGTCCCCGCTTACAAGATCCCCAGATACTAGCTGTCCCCGCTTAGAAGATCCCCAGATACTAGCTGTCCCCGCTGAGAAGATCCCCAGATACTAGCAGTCCCCGCTGAGAAGATCCCCAGATACTAGCAGTCCCCGCTGAGAAGATCCCCAGATACTAGCTGTCCCCGCTTAGAAGATCCCCAGATACTAGCTGTCCCCGCTGAGAAGATCCCCAGATACTAGCTGTCCCCGCTGAGAAGATCCCCAGATACTAGCTGTCCCCGCTGAGTAGATCCCCAGGTACTAGCTGTGATCGCTCAGAAGATCTCCAGATACTAGATATATATGATGACTCAGAGGGATCTGATAACTTTATATAAATATATACGAGGCCTCAGAGGGATCTGATAACGTTTATATAAATATATACGGCGCCTCAGTGGGATCTGATAACTTTATATAAATATATACGGGGCCTCAGAGGGGTCTGATAACTTTATATAAATATATACGGGCCTCAGAGGGATCTGATAACTTTATGTAAATAAATACGGGGCCTCAGAGGGGTCTGATAACTTTATATAAATATATACGAGGCCTCAGAGGGATCTGATAACTTTATATAAATATATACGGGGCCTCAGAGGGATCTGATAACGTTATATAAATATATACGGGGCCTCAGTGGGATCTGATAACTTTATATAAATATATACGGGCCTCAGAAGGATCTTATAACTTTATATAAAAATATTCGGAGCCTCAGAGGGGTCTCTGATAACTTTATATAAATATATACGGGGCCTCAGAGGGATCTGATAACTTTATATAAAAATATTCGGAGCCTCAGAGGGGTCTGATAACTTTATATAAATATATACGGGGCCTCAGAGGATCTGATAACTTTATATAAATATATACGGGGTCTCAGAGGGATCTGATAAACTTATATAAATATATACGGGGCCTCAGAGGGTTCTGATAACTTTATATAAATATATACGGGGCCTCAGAGGGATCTGATAACTTTATATAAAAATATTCGGAGCCTCAGAGGGGTCTGATAACTTTATATAAATATATACGGGGCCTCAGAGGGGTCTGATAACTTTATATAAATATATACGGGGCCTCAGAGGGATCTGATAACTTTATATAAATATATACGGGGCCTCAGAGGGATCTGATAACTTTATATAAATATATACGGGGCCTCAGAGGGGTCTGATAACTTTATATAAATATATACAGGGCCTCAGAGGGGTCTGATAACTTTATATAAATATATACAGGGCCTCAGAGGGATCTGATAACGTTATATAAATATATACGGGGCTTCAGAGGGTTCTGATAACTTTATATAAATATATACGAGGCCTCAGAGGGATCTGATAACTTTATATAAATATATACGGGGCCTCAGAGGGATCTGATAACGTTATATAAATATATACGGGGCCGCAGAGGGTTCTGATAACTTTATATAAATATATACGGGGTCTCAGAGGGGTCTGATAACTTTATATAAATATATACGGGGTCTCAGAGGGGTCTGATAACGTTATATAAATATATACGGGGCCTCAGAGGGATCTGATAACTTTATATAAATATATACGGGGCCTCAGAGGGAATCTGATAACTTTATATAAATATATACGGGGCCTCAGAGGGATCTGATAACTTTATATAAATATATACGAGGCCTCAGAGGGATCTGATAACTTATATAAATATATACGAGCCTCAGAGGGATCTGATAACTTTATTATAATATATACGGGGCCTCAGAGGGAATCTGATAACTTTATATAAATATATACGAGGCCTCAGAGGGATCTGATAACTTTATATAAATATATACGGGGCCTCAGAGGGATCTGATAACTTTATATAAATATATACGGGGCTTCAGAGGGGTCTGATAACTTTATATAAATATATACGAGGCCTTAGAGGGAATCTGATTACTTTGTATATAAATATATACGGCGCCTCAGTGGGATCTGATAACGTTATATAAATATATACGGGGCCTTAGAGGGTATCTGATAAATTTATATAAATATAGACGGGGCCTTAGAGGGCTCTGATAACTTTATATAAATATATACGAGGCCTTAGAGGGGATCTGATAACTTTATATAAATATATACGAGGCCTTAGAGGGGTCTGATAACTTTATATAAATATATACGAGGCCTCAGAGGGAATCTGATAACTTTATATAAATATATACGGGGCCTCAGAGGGATCTGATAACTTTATATAAATATATACGGGGCCTTAGAGGGGTCTGATAACTTTATATAAATATATACGGGGCCTCAGAGGGATCTGATAACTTTATATAAATATATACGGGCCTCAGTGGGATCTGATAACTTTATATAAATATATACGGGGCCTTAGAGGGGTCTGATAACTTTATATAAATATATACGGGGCCTCAGAGGGATCTGATAACTTTATATAAATATATACGGGGTCATTATAAACCATTGTCTGATAACCTATTCATTAACAGATCTATACACAGGACACGAGGTCACCCGTTTAGACTGGAGGAAAGGAAATTCAGCCTAAAGCATAGGAAGGTTATTTTACGGTGAGAACAATAAAGCTGTGGAATTCTCTGCCTGTTGAGGTGGTTGGGTCAGAGACCGTACAGACTTTTAAGCAGCGACTGGATGACTTCCTGCAGACACAGAATATTAAGGGTTAGGCAGCGACTGGATGACTTCCTGCAGACACAGAATATTAAGGGTTAAGCAGCGACTGGATGACTTCCTGCAGACACAGAATATTAAGGGTTAAACAGCGACTGGTATGACTTCCTGCAGGACACAGAATATTAAGGGTTAAGCAGCGACTGGATGACTTCCTGCAGACACAGAATATTAAGGGTTAAACAGCGACTGGATGACTTCCTGCAGACACAGAATATTAAGGGTTAAGCAGCGACTGGATGACTTCCTGCAGACACAGAATATTAAGGGTTAAACAGGGACTGATGACTTCCTGCAGACACAGAATATTAAGGTTAAGCAGCGACTGGATGACTTCCTGCAGACACAGAATATTAAGGGTTAAGCAGCGAACTGGATGACTTCCTGCAGACACAGAATATTAAGGCGTTAAGCAGCGACTGGATGACTTCCTGCAGACACAGAATATTAAGGGTTAAGCAGCGACTGATGACTTCCTGCAGACACAGAATATTAAGGGTTAAGCAGCGACTGGATGACTTCCTGCAGACAACAGAATATTAAGGGTTAAGCAGCGACTGGTATGACTTCCTGCAGACACAGAATATTAAGGGTTAAGCAGCGACTGGATGACTTCCTGCAGACAGAATATATAAGGATTAAGCAGCGAGACTGGATGATCTACTTCCTGCAGACACAGAATATTAAGGGTTAAGCAGCGACTGGATGACTTCCTGCAGACACAGATATATTAAGGGTTAAGCAGCGACTGGATGACTTCCTGCAGACACAGAATATTAAGGGTTAAGCAGCGACTGGATGACTTCCTGCAGACACAGGAATATAAGGGTTAAGCAGCGACTGGATGACTTCCTGCAGACACAGAATATTAAGGGTTAAGCAGCGACGGACTGGATGACTTTCTGCGCAGAGACAGAATATTAAGGGTTAAGCAGCGACTGGATGACTTCCTGCAGACACAGAATATTAAGGGTCAAGCAGCGACTGGATGACTTCCTGCAGACACAGAATATTAAGGGTTAAGCAGCGACTGGATGACTTCCTGCAGACACAGAATATTAAGGGTTAAGCAGCGACTGGATGACTTCCTGCAGACACAGAATATTAAGGGTTAAACAGCGACTGGATGACTTCCTGCAGACACAGGATATTAAGGGTTAAGCAGCGACTGGATGACTTCCTGCAGACACAGAATATTAAGGGTTAAGCAGCGACTGGATGACTTCCTGCAGACACAGAATATTAAGGGTCAAGCAGCGACTGGATGACTTCCTGCAGACACAGAATATTAGGGTCAAGCAGCGACTGGATGACTTCCTGCAGACACAGAATATTAAGGGTTAAGCAGCGCGACTGGATGACTTCCTGCAGACACAGAATATTAAGGGTTAAGCAGCGACTGGATGACTTCCTGCAGACACAGAATATTAAGGGTTAAGCAGCGACTGGATGACTTCCTGCAGACACAGAATATTAAGGGTTAAGCAGCGACTGGATGACTTCCTGCAGACACAGAATATTAAGGGTTAAGCAGCGACTGGATGACTTCCTGCAGACACAGAATATTAAGGGTTAAGCAGCGACTGGATGACTTCCTGCAGACACAGAAATTAAGGGTTAAGCAGCGACTGGATGACTTCCTGCAGACACAGAATATTAAGGGTTAAGCAGCGACTGGATGACTTCCTGCAGACACAGAATATTAAGGGTTAAGCAGCGACTGGATGACTTCCTGCAGACACAGAATATTAAGGGTTAAGCAGCGACTGGATGACTCCTGCAGACACAGAATATTAAGGGTTAAGCAGCGACTGGGGATGGCTTCCTGCAGACACAGAATATTAAGGGTTAAACAGCGACTGGATGGCTTCCTGCAGACACAGAATATTAAGGGTTAAGCAGCGACTGGATGACTTCCTCCAGACACAGAATATTAAGGGTTAAGCAGCGACTGGATGACTTCCTGCAGACACGGAATATTAAGGGTAAGCAGCGACTGGATGACTCCTGCAGACACGGAATATTAAGGGTTAAGCAGCGACTGGATGACTTCCTGCAGACACGGAATATTAAGGGTTAAGCAGCGACTGGATGACTTCCTGCAGACACGGAATATTAAGGGTTAAACAGCGACCTGGATGACTTCCTGCAGACACGGAATATTAAGGGTTAAGCAGCGACTGGATGACTTCCTGCAGACACGGAATATTAAGGGTTAAGCAGCGACTGGATGACTTCCTGCAGACACGGAATATTAAGGGTTAAGCAGCGACTGGATGACTTCCTGCAGACACGGAATATTAAGGGTTAAGCAGCGACTGGATGACTTCCTGCAGACACGGAATATTAAGGGTTAAGCAGCGACTGGATGACTTCCTGCAGACACGGAATATTAAGGGTTAAGCAGCGACTGGATGACTCCTGCAGACACGGAATATTAAGGGTTAAGCAGCGACTGGATGACTTCCTGCAGACACGGAATATTAAGGGTTAAGCAGCGACTGGATGACTTCCTGCAGACACGGAATATTAAGGGTTAAGCAGCGACTGGATGACTTCCTGCAGACACAGAATATTGAGGGTTAAGCAGCGACTGGATGACTTCCTGCAGACACAGAATATTAAGGGTTAAGCAGCGACTGGATGACTTCCTGCAGACACAGAATATTAAGGGTTAAGCAGCGACTGGATGACTTCCTGCAGATACAGAATATTAAGGGTTAAGCAGCGACTGGATGACTTCCTGCAGACACAGAATATTAAGGGTTAAGCAGCGACTGGATGACTTCCTGCAGACACAGAATATTAAGGGTTAAGCAGCGACTGGATGACTTCCTGCAGACACAGAATATTAAGGGTTAAGCAGCGACTGGATGACTTCCTGCAGACACAGAATATTAAGGGTTAAGCAGCGACTGGATGACTTCCTGCAGACACAGAATATTAAGGGTTAAGCAGCGACTGGATGACTTCCTGCAGACACAGAATATTAAGGGTTAAGCAGGAACTGTATGACTTCCTGCAGACACAGAATATTAAGGGTTAAGCAGCGACTGGATGACTTCCTGCAGACACAGAATATTAAGGGTTATAATATTTAATATGTGGGTAAAAGCTTCTTGATCCAAGGAGAATCTGACGCCATCTGGGGGCAAGAAGGGATTTTTTCCAGTGTGTTACATTGTGCTGTTACAGTTATATTCATTTAGATGGGGATTTATATTGTATAGATAGTCCTTATGCTGCCTTATGCTGCCACCTTAGTGGTCTTTCTGTATTGTACATGCTTTCCTTCTTTTTTCCCTCGCTTTATGATGATGCTCTTCCTGTGTGTGTTTAGTTCCACCCTTCTTTCTTGTAAGAGCTGTATCATGGTGTAGTTTATCAAGCAGCACATGTCTCTTCATTATCGCAAGCTACGGACAGTATCATCTTTTGACCGCATAAAACATCTCATTCCATTATCTGCTGTATCCTGTGATCTGCTGTAACCTGATGTACGGAATAAAGCAAGTCGTGGAAAGAAACAGTGTTTTGGTGAGTTCAGCTTCTGATAAGGATTGTCCTTGGTGATTGTATCTACTTATACAGGCCAGGCATAGAGGTCTCTGCAAGGGATAAATCACTATACAACGATCGGAGTCAGAATAGTCAAAAGATGTGTAGAATCCTACAGCCTGCTACTATATATGTGTGTGTGTGTTTAATCTGCAATCAAGCTCAGTGCCATCGGCCATCTTGGGGAAGCACATGGTCGCACAAGCTTACTGCATCTCACTTATACAGCATCTCACTTATACTGCATCTCACTTATACTGCATCTCACTTATACTGCGTCTCACTTATACTGCGTCTCACTTATACAGCGTCTCACTTATACTGCATCTCACTTATACTGCATCTCACTTATACAGCATCTCACTTATACTGCATCTCACTTATACTGCATCTCACTTATACTGCATCTCACTTATACTGCGTCTCACTTATACAGCGTCTCACTTATACAGCGTCTCACTTATACTGCATCTCACTTATACAGCGTCTCACTTATACTGCGTCTCACTTATACAGCGTCTCACTTATACTGCGTCTCACTTATACAGCGTCTCACTTATACTGCGTCTCACTTATACTGCGTCTCACTTATACTGCGTCTCACTTATACTGCGTCTCACTTATACAGCGTCTCACTTATACTGCGTCTCACTTATACTGCGTCTCACTTATACTGCGTCTCACTTATACTGCGTCTCACTTATACAGCGTCTCACTTATACAGCGTCTCACTTATACAGCGTCTCACTTATACAGCGTCTCACTTATACTGCGTCTCACTTATACTGCGTCTCACTTATACTGCGTCTCACTTATACTGCGTCTCACTTATACAGCGTCTCACTTATACTGCGTCTCACTTATACTGCGTCTCACTTATACTGCGTCTCACTTATACAGTATGACGGAATGGGATGTTGTTCCGCCTGCGGGTGTGCTCTATCTGCGTGCCCCGGCGCTTACCGCTGGCCCGACTACCGAGTGACACGGCACTCGGCGTCTCGTGCGGCCTGGCGTGACCCTGGGGAAGGGTTAGCGGGCGGTGGAGGGGACCCCTGCCTAGAACCAGCCCGACCACTGAGCCATACGGTACTCAGCGTCTCGAGCAGCTGGTTCACTGACCTTGTGGAGGTGGAGTACGTCTGCGGCGGGCCGCCGGTTACGGGGATCGGATCTCTTCCGGCAAATATTCGGATCTGATTGCGGAGGACTTTCGGATCTTGGATGGATGTAGCTTCGGATCTTGCGGGATCGGCAGAGTCTTCGGATCTTACCGCAGTCCCTCGCAATACCGAAGCGCGGTACACGGCCGCGCCCTTCGGATCGGATCTCGGGCTAATAGTCTGAGAACCGAACACCATACGCTGCGCCTCTGTCCTGATGCGAGATGCAGGCACAGAGCGCTCGGTTCGGTTCGGATCGACTGGGACACCGTACCCTGAGACCGCGGGGGATACTCAGATGATGAAGTACGGCGGAGAAATAAAGACATCAGTCGAGGCTGGATGCACTGGTAAATCTGGGTTTTTTATTCACAGCTCAGGCATTTATCAATTTTACACAAATTATAATACAATGGGAATCCCTGCCCGCCCTCCCAGGACCCATTGGCCATTACAGTTCGGGGAGTCGCCGATTCGGACCGGGATGGGTCCGAATCGGCCATTTTCCGATTCGAAGAATCTGATAACGGCCACGAGGCAATCGGAAAATGGCGGCGGGCAAGGCAGACAAAGGGAATACATTTCACAACACAAACGGGGACACTTTATTACACCACACATAACCACATCTAAATAAACGTACTCCAAAACTCCGGGCGTGCCACCGCGCCTAATTGTCCATGGCCATATCACTGTCACTGCGCACCGCCCCTGGCTGAGGGTGCTGAGCCATTCCGTGACACTCCTCCCCCTCCCCAAGGTCCGACGCACTCGGTTGGACCCCAACGGGTCGTACCGAGGTAGTCGGGGCTCCCCAATCCCCTGGTTCCCGGGCTGACTGCCGCGATAACCCATCTGCGTTACCGTTTTGCGACCCGGGCCGATATTGAATTGTAAAATTGAAGGGTTGGAGAGCCAGGCTCCACCGCAACAGGCGGCCGTTCTCCCCCGCCACCCGGTTGAGCCACACCAAGGGGTTATGGTAGGTCATCACGGTGAAGGACCGACCGTAGACATAGGGTTGGAGCTTCCGTAGGGCCCAGACCAAGGCCAGGCACTCCTTCTCCACCGCAGCATACCCCACCTCCCGGGGTAACAGCTTCCGGCTGATGAACGCCAACGGATGGTCCCCCCCGTCGTCCCCCACTTGACTTAGGACAGCTCCCAGTCCGAACATGGACGCGTCTGTGTGAACAACAAAACGTTTATTATAGTTGGGAGCTGCTAGCAGGGGAGCTTGGGTCAGGGCGGCCTTCAGTTGCCGAAAGGCCTGTTCGCACTCCGGGGACCACAGGACTTGGCAAGGTAGGGATTTCTTTGTCAGATCAGTCAGGGGTTTGGCCAGGTCACTGTAATGGGGTACAAATTTTCTGTAGTACCCCGCGGTACCCAGGAAGGCGAGGACCTGGGTCTTGGTCACAGGGGTGGGCCAATCTAGGATAGCCTCTATCTTAGCGGGCTCTGGCCGTTGTATCCCGCACCCCACCCGGTGGCCCAGATACTGCACTTCGGCCATCCCCACATTGCATTTCTCCGGCTTCAGGGTCAGGTTGGCGTCCCTAATCCGGCCCAGGACTGTCCCTACATGGTCCAGATGTTCCTCCCAGGTCTGGCTATAGATGGCTATGTCATCCAGGTACGCGCAAGCGAATCCCTGGAGGCCATCGAGGAGGCGATCGATTAACCGCTGGAAGGTAGCAGGGGCGTTCTTCATCCCGAACGGCATGACTCGAAACTGGTACAAGCCGAATGGGGTGATGAAGGCCGACTTCGGGGTCGCCTCCTCGGCAAGGGGAATCTGCCAATACCCCTTGCACAGATCCACCGTGGTCAGAAAATGACCCCCGGAGATCTGGTCTAGCAACTCGTCGACTCGGGGCATCGGATAAGCGTCTGTAATGGTACAATCATTTATCCGCCGATAGTCGACGCAGAACCTGGTGGTACCGTCTTTCTTGGGCACCAGGACCACGGGCGACGCCCATGGACTGGCCGACGGTTCAATGACCCCCAGCATCTCCCGGATCTCGGCCCGCATGGACTCGCGGACCGCTTCCGGGAGCCGGTATGCAGGTTGCCGAAGGGGTCTCTGACCGGGCGTGTCCACCTGATGGATGGCCTGGTCCGTGTATCCCGGGAGAGCCGAGAAAACCCCCGGGTAGGCGAGAAGCAGCTGCCGCGCCTGCGCCTGTTTCTCGGGTCCTAACTCCTCCCCCAGCTGCACCTGATCCACCCCGGAAGGCTGCTTGGCTACCCCCGGAAGTTCTTCCAACGGAAATGGTTCCGTCTCCTCGGCAGCCGGCGCGCATATGGCGTCCACCGTCTCCGGCCGCTCATGGAAGGCCTTCAGCATATTGACGTGGAACGTCCGCTGGATTCTGGTGTCTGCGCAGCTAACAACCACATAGGTGGTATCCCCCAGCTGGGTTACCACCTTGTAGGGACCTTGCCAGGCCGCCTGCAGCTTGTTCTGCCGCTGTGGTTTCAACACCAACCTTCTGCCCCACGCAGAACGAGCGACTGCAAGCAGCGCGTCGTACCACGCCTTCTGCTGAGCTTGGGCCGTCTCCATGTTCTCCTGCACGAACCCCGCGAGTTCCGCCAAGCGCTCCCGGAGCTTCAAGACGTAATCCAACACAGGAACCCCATCTTCCTCCTGCACCCCCTCCCACTGAGCCCTAACCAGATCCAGGGGTCCTCTCACCTGGCGCCCATACAGCAGCTCAAAGGGGGAGTAACCGGTGGATTCCTGAGGACCTCCCGGTAGGCGAACAGCAGGTGGGAAGATACTTCTCCCAATCCCTGCTCTCGTGCACAAAGGCCCGAATGAGCTGCTTCAGGGTCCCATTAAACCGCTCGCACAGCCCATTGGTCTGAGGGTGATACGGGGCGCTGTGCAGCGCCCTAACACCACAGAGACGCCAGAGCTGTTGGGTGAGCTCCGCGGTGAACTGGGTACCCTGATCGGATAGGATTTCTCGGGGAAACCCCACCCTCGTGAACACCCGGAGGAGCGCGTCCGCTACGGTGTTCCGCCTGGATGTTGGCCAAGGCCACAGCCTCGGGGTACCGGGTGGCATAATCCACTACGGTAAGGATGTACCTTTTACCGGTGGCACTGGGCCGTGGCAACGGCCCAATGATGTCGACCGCCACCCGGCTAAAGGGCTCCTGAATGATGGGCATGGGGCGCAAGGGTGCTTTCGGGTGATCCCCGGCCTTCCCAGTTTTTTGGCAAACTGGGCAGGTGCGGCAATAGTCGCGGGTGTCTTCGCTAAGGCGGGGCCAGAAAAACGCACGCGCCAACCTGTGCCGGGTTTTCGTCTGGCCTAAGTGACCTGCAAGGGGGATGTCATGGGCCAAGCGCAGAAGTTCCTGCCTAGGGCCCTGAGGCACCACCAACTGCTTCTGCGGGACCTGCTTCTTCTTGGCCCCTCCCTCACGGTGTACCGGTAAAGCAGCCCATCCTCCCACTCTATCTTGTCCTTTCTCTGGTCGTCCAGGCCCTGACCGGCTCGGTCCCGGTAGCCCTGTAGTGTGGGTCGGTCTGGGTCTGGTGGCGAAGCGTCTCCGGGGTACTCCACGGGGACGGGAGGTCAGGTGGGAAGGAAGGGTCGGGTCCCGTCGGGATATGGGAGGTGATGGCGGTCTGGGAGGTCCGGGCGGTCGGGCGGTTTAGGAGGTCGGGGAGGTCGGGAGGTTGGGAGGTTTGGGAGGTCGGGATGGTTTTGGTTGAGATCTCACCTGGGTCCCGTTCGGAGTGCCCCTGTCGTGGCGTTGGCTCTGTTGCCTAGTGGTTACCGGGGTAGCTGCATCTGTGGAGTAAGCGGAAACTAGCCGCCCCAGGTCGTTACCCAGGAGCACCTCGGCCGGCAGTTGCCTCAACAACCCCACCCTCACCTCCCTCTCCCCGTTCCCCCAGTCCAGGTGAACCCGGGCCGTCTCGAGCCGGAGCACCTTTCCCCCCGCCACCCGTACTGCAACAGTGCTTCGCAGACGGTCGCTCGGCGGAATCAAGTGAGGCCGGACCAGGGTAATGGTAGCCCCGGAGTCCCGCAGCCCCTCAGCGGGCCGCCCGTTTATCCACACCGCCTGACGGTGATGACGACGGTTGTCGTCCGCGGCGGCTTGCACGGGGTCGGCCTCATGTAGCTGCTCCCATTCCTCCGGGGCCTCCGGCCACGGAGTTTCGGCGTCGCAACAATGGACCGTCGACGATGGCCTGGCGGCCGGTCGGGTCAACTCCGGTCGGTTGGGGCAATACTGCTTGTAGTGCCCCTCCTGGTTGCACCCGTAGCACCGGACATTAGCCATGTTGGTGGGCCGGCTGGTGGGCCGTGCTACCGGCGTCCGGACCGCCGGTGGTGGGGGTGGTGGAGGTGGTGGAGCGGGTAGAGCTGGGCGGACGGGCAGGGATCGCTCCCCCCCGAAATCTTCCGAGTGTCCGTGTATTCGTCTGCCCAGGTGGCCGCTTGTTGCACCGTCTGGGGCTTCTTGTCACGCACCCACTCCCGGATAGCGGAGGGGGTGTGCTCGAAAAACTGCTCGAGCAGCAGCAGTTGGGTAATCTCCGTTACCGTCTCCGCTTGGCTACCCGAGAGCCAGGTGCGCAAGTCCCGTTGCAACCGATGGGCCCACTCCACGTGAGTGGCGCCATTGGGCCGGCGAGAATTCCGGAACTTCACCCGGCTGGCTTCAGGGGTCACAGCGAATCTGCTCAGCAGCGCCTGCTTAACGTGCGAGTAACTGGTGGCCTCTTCGTCCGGCACCGTGCGATAAGCCTCGGCGGCCCGACCGGTCAGCTTACACGCCAAGATCCTTACCCAGTCGGCACGGTGCACTTCATGCACTCGGCACAGGCGCTCGAAGTCCTGGAGGTAACTCTCTATCTCCTCCTCTGCTTCTCGGAACTCCTTGAACGCCTGAAAAGGCACTTTGCGCCCGGTGTAACGGTCCGAAGGGAACGGCTACTCCGTCGGCTTCGCACTTCAGCCAGCCGTAGCTCGTGCGCTCGCTCTCTCTCACGCTCCTCTTCCTGGCCGAGTTCTCGGACCAGACTCCGCATCTCAGCCTCCGATGGGGCCGGACCCATCATGGAGATCCGCTCTCGCATCTTCCGGCAAAAGTCGCTGTCTTCGGGCTCGGCGGGGACGGTTGCCGGCGCTATATCCGCAGGCAACGCTGCGAACGCCGCCTCTTGGTCCATCCTCCTCAACTCCTCCATCATGGTCCCGGCTCTTGGAGCCCGGGGCGCCTCCCCGGTTCTCCAGCATGCCACGCAGGACGTCCCGTTTGTAGGCACTGTACCCGGTCATGATGAGGGTCCCCCTAGGGCCTGCAGAGAGCTTATCCACCGCTGCCACCAGTATGACGGAATGGGATGTTGTTCCGCCTGCGGGTGTGCTCTATCTGCGTGCCCCGGCGCTTACCGCTGGCCCGACTACCGAGTGACACGGCACTCGGCGTCTCGTGCGGCCTGGCGTGACCCTGGGGAAGGGTTAGCGCGGCGGTGGAGGGACCCCTGCCTAGAACCAGCCCGACCACTGAGCCATACGGTACTCAGCATCTCGAGCAGCTGGTTCACTGACCTTGTGGGAGGTGGAGTACGTCTGCGGGCGGGCCGGCCGGTTACGGGGATCGGATCTCTTCGGCAAATATTCGGATCTGATTGCGGAGGACTTTCGATCTTGGATGGATGTAGCTTCGGATCTTGCGGGATCGGCAGAGTCTTCGGATCTTACCGCAGTCCCTCGCAATACCGAAGCGCGGTACACGGCCGCGCCCTTCGGATCGGATCTCGGGCTAATAGTCTGAGAACCGAACACCATACGCTGCGCCTCTGTCCTGATGCGAGATGCAGGCACAGAGCGCTCGGTTCGGTTCGGATCGACTGGGACACCGTACCCTGAGACCGCGGGGGATACTCAGATGATGAAGTACGGCGGAGAAATAAAGACATCAGTCGAGGCTGGATGCACTGGTAAATCTGGGTTTTTTATTCACAGCTCAGGCATTTATCAACTTTACACAAATTATAATACAATGGGAATCCCTGCCCGCCCTCCAGAAACCCATTGGCCATTACAGTTCGGGGAGTCGCCGATTCGGACCGGATGGTCCGAATCGGCCATTTTCCGATTCGAACCGGATGGTTCGAATCGGCCATTTTCCGATTCGAAGAATCTGATAACGGCCACGAGGCAATCGGAAAATGGCGGCGGGCAAGGCAGACAAAGGGAATACATTTCACAACACAAACGGGGACACTTTATTACACCACACATAACCACATCTAAATAAACGTACTCCAAAACTCCGGGCGTGCCACCGCGCCTAATTGTCCATGGCCATATCACTGTCACTGCGCACCGCCCCTGGCTGAGGGTGCTGAGCCATTCCGTGACATACAGCATCTCACTTATACAGCATCTCACTTATACTGCATCTCACTTATACAGCATCTCACTCATACTGCGTCTCACTTATACAGCGTCTCACTTATACTGCGTCTCACTTATACTGCGTCTCACTTATACTGCGTCTCACTTATACTGCGTCTCACTTATGCTGCGTCTCACTTATGCTGCATCTCACTTATGCTGCATCTCACTTATGCTGCATCTCACTTATACTGCATCTCACTTATACTGCGTCTCACTTATACTGCGTCTCACTTATACTGCGTCTCACTTATACTGCGTCTCACTTATACTGCGTCTCACTTATACTGCTTCTCACTTATACTGCATCTCACTTATACTGCATCTCACTTATACTGCATCTCACTTATACTGCATCTCACTTATACTGCATCTCACTTATACAGCATCTCACTTATACAGCATCTCACTTATACTGCATCTCACTTATACTGCATCTCACTTATACTGCATCTCACTTATACAGCATCTCACTTATACTGCATCTCACTTATACTGCATCTCACTTATACTGCATCTCACTTATACAGCATCTCACTTATACTGCATCTCACTTATACAGCATCTCACTTATACTGCATCTCACTTATACTGCATCTCACTTATACTGCATCTCACTTATACTGCATCTCCCTTATACTGCATCTCACTTATACTGCATCTCACTTATACTGCATCTCACTTATACTGCATCTCACTTATACTGCATCTCACTTATACTGCATCTCCCTTATACAGCATCTCCCTTATACTGCATCTCACTTATACTGCATCTCACTTATACTGCATCTCACTTATACTGCATCTCACTTATACAGCATCTCACTTATACTGCATCTCCCTTATACTGCATCTCCCTTATACAGCATCTCACTTATACAGCATCTCACTTATACTGCATCTCCCTTATACAGCATCTCCCTTATACTGGCATCTCACTTATACTGCATCTCACTTATACTGCATCTCACTTATACTGCATCTCACTTATACTGCATCTCACTTATACTGCATCTCCCTATACTGCATCTCACTTTATACTGCATCTCACTTATACTGCATCTCACTTATACTGCATCTCACTTATACTGCATCTCACTTATACTGCATCTCACTTATACTGCATCTCACTTATACTGCATCTCCCTTATACAGCATCTCACTTATACTGCATCTCACTTATACTGCATCTCACTTATACTGCATCTCCTTATACTGCATCTCACTTATACTGCATCTCACTTATACTGCATCTCACTTTACTGCATCTCACTTATACTGCATCTCACTTATACTGCATCTCACTTATACTGCATCTCACTTATGCTGCATCTCACTTATACAGCATCTCACTTATACTGCATCTCACTTATACTGCATCTCACTTATACTGCGTCTCACTTATACTGCGTCTCACTTATACAGCATCTCACTTATACTGCATCTCACTTATACTGCATCTCCCTTATACTGCATCTCACTTATACAGCATCTCACTTATACTGCATCTCACTTATACAGCATCTCACTTATACTGCATCTCACTTATACTGCATCTCACTTATACTGCATCTCCCTTATACTGCATCTCACTTATACAGCATCTCACTTATACTGCATCTCACTTATACAGCATCTCACTTATACTGCATCTCACTTAACTGCATCTCACTTATACTGCATCTCACTTATACTGCATCTCCCTTATACTGCATCTCACTTATACTGCATCTCACTTATACTGCATCTCCCTTATACTGCATCTCCCTTATACTGCATCTCACTTATACTGCATCTCCCTTATACTGCGTCTCACTTATACTGCGTCTCACTTATAGAGCGTCTCACTTATACAGCGTCTCACTTATACTGCGTCTCACTTATACTGCATCTCCCTTATACAGCATCTCACTTATACAGCATCTCACTTATACTGCATCTCACTTATACTGCATCTCCCTTATACTGCATCTCCCTTATACTGCATCTCACTTATACTGCATCTCACTTATACTGCATCTCACTTATACTGCATCTCACTTATACTGCATCTCACTTATACAGCATCTCACTTATACTGCATCTCACTTATACTGCATCTCCCTTATACAGCATCTCCCTTATACAGCATCTCCCTTATACTGCATCTCACTTATACTGCATCTCACTTATACTGCATCTCACTTATACAGCATCTCACTTATACTGCATCTCACTTATACTGCATCTCACTTATACAGCATCTCACTTATACAGCATCTCACTTATACTGCATCTCCCTTATACTGCATCTCCCTTATACAGCATCTCACTTATACTGCATCTCACTTATACTGCATCTCCCTTATACTGCATCTCCCTTATACTGCATCTCACTTATACTGCATCTCACTTATACTGCATCTCACTTATACTGCGTCTCACTTATACTGCGTCTCACTTATACTGCGTCTCACTTATACAGCGTCTCACTTATACAGCATCTCACTTATACTGCATCTCACTTATACAGCATCTCACTTATACAGCATCTCACTTATACTGCATCTCACTTATACTGCATCTCACTTATACTGCGTCTCACTTATGCAGCATCTCACTTATACTGCATCTAACTTATACTGCATCTCCCTTATACTGCATCTCACTTATACTGCATCTCACTTATACAGCATCTCACTTATACAGCATCTCACTTATACTGCATCTCACTTATACTGCATCTCACTTATACTGCGTCTCACTTATGCAGCATCTCACTTATACTGCATCTAACTTATACTGCATCTCCCTTATACAGCATCTCACTTATACTGCATCTCACTTATACTGCATCTCACTTATACTGCATCTCACTTATACTGCATCTAACTTATACTGCATCTCCCTTATACTGCATCTCACTTATACTGCATCTCACTTATACAGCATCTCACTTATACAGCATCTCCCTTATACAGCATCTCCCTTATACTGCATCTCCCTTATACTGCATCTCACTTATACTGCATCTCACTTATACTGCATCTCACTTATACAGCATCTCACTTATACTGCATCTCACTTATACAGCATCTCACTTATACTGCATCTCACTTATACTGCATCTCACTTATACTGCATCTCACTTATACAGCATGAAAAGGGTAGCCAAACAATTGACTACTGTAGAGCTTCTTAGATGTGAAATCCAGAGCCACTCAGGGGATAACCCAACAGCAACAAGAAAAGACCTCTGAACTAGAGGTAACTGGCTAGGACATATACATTTAAAATATAAATACTTTATTAAACATTTAACATAAACCCTTCAGAAGGTTGAATAAACACAACTCAGACTAACATTACAAATATCAACATAAATAAATAAAATCAATATAACCACAGTAATTCATAGGTAAAATACCTTAAGGAGTGATTATAACTATCTATGATAAATTGAACATGTGAAGTAACCATTTAAGTTGCTCCTACTATTATAAAGCATTCATGTCTAAATGGAGCATTGGTAGATTCACAATATTGCATGAGATAACAATGATCGCTGTCAGACCGAAAGATTAACCTGATAATTTCCCAAGAGGCAAACCCATCAAGGATCCTATGAGGTCAAAATTTATTTATAAAAGAGGTAAGTTATTACCACTTCCTTTACTTATGTATAAATGCTGGACCATTAATTGAGCATGACCGTCCAAATCACAGCCTTAACCATAAAGGTAAATGGACTCGCTATGTATAAAGCTGCAGCCTTGGTGTTTCAATGTGTTATACTAGGTAATCCAAAGGAGATCTTAAAAGTAAATTGTAAATGGTGCAAGTGAAACCTCCATGAATAGCCAACTCGCTGTAACGTTATACTAATTAGGAGCCGCTTGCTCGGAGTTTCAACCAGATACGAATGAACACCTGCTGTCGCAAGATGTTTCAATGGATCATATATTGTAGCCGTATGGTGGGTTAGAGCAATGTACAAGGAGAACGATTGTAAGGATTCTAAACAATTTTTCCCCCTTTAAATAATAACTTGAAAAGTTAAAGCAGTAACCAGGGTTACAGCATCTCACTTATACAGCATCTCACTTATACAGCATCTCACTTATACAGCATCTCACTTATACAGCATCTCACTTATACTGCATCTCCCTTATACTGCATCTCACTTATACAGCGTCTCACTTATACAGCGTCTCACTTATACTGCATCTCACTTATACTGCATCTCACTTATACTGCATCTCACTTATACAGCGTCTCACTTATACTGCGTCTCACTTATACTGCGTCTCACTTATACTGCATCTCACTTATACTGCATCTCACTTATACAGCATCTCACTTATACTGCATCTCACTTATACTGCGTCTCACTTATACTGCGTCTCACTTATACTGCGTCTCACTTATACTGCATCTCACTTATACTGCATCTCACTTATACAGCATCTCACTTATACAGCATCTCACTTATACAGCGTCTCACTTATACAGCGTCTCACTTATACAGCGTCTCACTTATACAGCGTCTCACTTATACTGCGTCTCACTTATACTGCGTCTCACTTATACTGCGTCTCACTTATACTGCATCTCACTTATACTGCATCTCACTTATACTGCATCTCACTTATACAGCGTCTCACTTATACTGCGTCTCACTTATACTGCATCTCACTTATACTGCATCTCACTTATACTGCATCTCACTTATACAGCGTCTCACTTATACTGCGTCTCACTTATACTGCATCTCACTTATACTGCATCTCACTTATACTGCATCTCACTTATACAGCATCTCACTTATACTGCATCTCACTTATACTGCATCTCACTTATACAGCATCTCACTTATACTGCGTCTCACTTATACTGCATCTCACTTATACTGCATCTCACTTATACTGCATCTCACTTATACAGCATCTCACTTATACTGCATCTCACTTATACTGCATCTCACTTATACTGCGTCTCACTTATACTGCGTCTCACTTATACTGCATCTCACTTATACAGCATCTCACTTATACAGCATCTCACTTATACAGCATCTCACTTATACTGCGTCTCACTTATACTGCGTCTCACTTATACTGCATCTCACTTATACTGCTCTCACTTATACAGCATCTCACTTATACTGCATCTCACTTATACTGCATCTCACTTATACTGCGTCTCACTTATACTGCGTCTCACTTATACTGCATCTCATACTTATCCTCATCTCTTATACTGCGTCTCACTTATACAGCATCTCACTTATACTGCATCTCACTTATACAGCGTCTCACTTATACTGCGTCTCACTTATACTGCATCTCACTTATACTGCGTCTCACTTATACAGCATCTCACTTATACTGCATCTCACTTATACTGCATCTCACTTATACTGCATCTCACTTATACAGCATCTCACTTATACTGCATCTCACTTATACTGCGTCTCACTTATACTGCATCTCACTTATACTGCGTCTCACTTATACTGCGTCTCACTTATACTGGCTCACTTATACTGCGTCTCACTTATACTGCATCTCACTTATACTGCGTCTCACTTATACTGCGTCTCACTTATACTGCGATCTCACTTATACTGCGTCTCACTTATACTGCATCTCACTTATACTGCATCTCACTTATACTGCATCTCACTTATACTGCATCTCACTTATACAGCATCTCACTTATACAGCATCTCACTTATACAGCATCTCACTTATACAGCATCTCACTTATACTGCATCTCACTTATACAGCATCTCACTTATACTGCATCTCACTGAATATTGAAAACGGTTTCTCTGCATTTAACTGTGTTACCTGCCTGTCTAAGCTGCTGTTCATCTTCTTAAAGAGACAGTACTATTTTTGGAAAAACGTATAAAATGTCCAGACAAGGTTCTGTGCACTCTATTATGGCTGAACCGACGCAGATTCATCACGTCCCTGAACCCGCAGACGTACAAGGAGCAGATTCTGCAGAGTTTGCCGAACAGAGTGTAAAACCCAAACGCACAATAAAACCGACACAGAAACTCAGAGAAAACTATGAACGCACTAGAGATGAGCTCTCCAGCAATCTGACAGACCTGTGGGACAGAACGTCACAATGCATGTCAGTTTTACCACTTTAACAATCACCCAGCTGAATTAAGAGACTCTATAGATCGTCTGTCTGCTGCATATAAACGTTACCAGAGGCTGTCAGAAAAATACACAGACTTCTTGCAGGACTCTAATATGGAAGACTTTTTCAGCAGAACTGACCAAGACTGATGCACTAAATCAACAGAGAGACCTCCTAGTGCAAGTTGCCAAAGAAAGGGCAGAACTCCGCATTGCTCAACTGCAAGAGACCAGATCGCACAGATCCACATCAACCAAGCTCACTGCATGTTCTTCCAGATCCTCTCGCTCCAGACATTCAATGTTAAGCGACAAGCTAATAGAGGCCCGCGCTGAAGCCGAGTCAAAGAAAGTGCAAAGCTCCTTTGCTAAAAAACAAGCAGAGTTAGAAGCTCACAGCAAAGTCCGCCAAGCAGAGTTAGAAGCCGCCAAGCAGAGTTAGAAGCCCGCCAAGCAGAGACGGAATCCCAAATCAAGATTCTGCAAATGGAAAAGGAGGAAGCAGGTGCCGTAGCGAGGCTGAAGGTCCTCGAAGAAGCAATGGGACAAAGTACTAATGCAGACTGCCCTATCCCAGCAGAGCTGGAAGACCCAGTCGAACGCACTAGCGAATACGTTTTACAGCATAACATTTGCAACAATACACAGTCATCTCCTGTACCTCCTCCCAACACTGTTCTGACTCTCAATGCAGAGACCTCTCAGCTCCAAATGCCTGAGCCTCTTCCAGTCCACAACACAAGAACATCTACGCAGCAAATCACATCAACTCATTCTGCCAGCAAGGTGAATCGCAGTGACAAGCCGCAGCTCAAGCCGCAGCCAGCAGAAGCCTTAGAGACTACACCAAAGTTAAACGCTCTTGCAACGTCATTTTATCCTGGTAAACCTCACCCTTCATCACCAGAGAACTTTAACACCCAAGCGGTTCCTCAAGTTACTTTGGCACCAAAGAGTGAGAGATCAGACTTGACGGACTTCGCCAGATATATGATACGCCGAGAGCTCATTAACACAAGCCTCTCAAGGTTCGACGACTGTCCAGAGAGCTACAGGGCCTGGAGATCAACCTTCAAGGCTGCTATTGCTGATCTCAACCTTACTACCAAGGAGGAACTTGATTTGCTCATAAAGTGGCTGGGGCCAGAATCCACAGATCGTGTTAAAAGACTGAGAACAGTACATGTTGACCACCCGGATGCAGGTCTCGTTGCTGCGTGGGCAAGACTTGAGCAAGCTTATGGCAGCGCTGAAGCCATAGAAGGCGCTCTGTTCAAGAGACTGCAAAACTTCCCAAAATGGGTAACAAAGACTATCGCAAGCTCCAAGAACTGAGTGATCTCCTCATGGAGCTAGAGTTGGCAAAGACAGACCCACGTCTACCTGGACTAAGCTTCCTGGACACTGCTCATGGTGTCAATCCAGTGGCGTCTAAGGCTAGGGTCAGACTAACGCATTTTTCACGTTGTCCGTGAAAATGTGCGTTCGAAGAATGGACGTATTTTTTCACGGAATACGCAATAGCGGTCATACTATGCGCAGTTTCATCCGTGATTTTGTACGGATCATCAATAAAACACTTCTTGCATCTGGACGTTATGTTGGCCGGACATTAGCAGCGTCTGATGTCTCCAATTCACTCACACACGCCGCTAGCAGACGCAGCGCACTCTGTACGTCAGTACTAGTGGTTTAACGTTCTCGAAACAATGCGTTCATTTTCCACTTGCGTTGCGCAGCCGGACTTTTGTGCGGCCGTACATCGTATATTGGCCGTCATTGCCCGGCATCTGCTGCTAGTGCGGCCGTGATTAAGTGCGCCAGAACGCGCGTTCGCACTGCCTCAGTCTGACCCTAGCCTAAACTGCCATACGGCCTGCAAGAGAAATGGGCGCAATACGGCTCAAGATACAAAAGAGACTATAACGTATCCTTCCCTCCATTCTCATATTTTGCAGGTTCATCAGTGAACAAGCCTGGACAAGAAACGATCCCAGCTTCAGCGAAACCAACTTGCCAGCTTCATCACCATCACCAGCATTCTCATCAAGGTATGATAACACAGCGGCTACACGTAGAGACTTTAATAGAACAATATCTGTTAAAAGGACAGACATCTCACCACCCGTGTCCTCTCGTGCAAACCAGAGGGATTCGGGTGATAGCGATATAGACCCTAATCGTCAGTGCCCTATTCACAAAAAGCCTCACCCTTTAAAGAAATGTCGTGGCCTTAGGGCAAAGACTTTACAAGAGCGCAGGGAGATTCTTCAGGAACTTGGGGTATGCTACAGGTGCTGCGCCTCTTACGGACATTTTGCTAAAGACTGTAAAGTTGTCATCAAGTGCACAGAATGCAGCAGCGACAGACATGTTACAGCTATGCACCCCACTCCACTTCCAGACAACCCACAGCAGCTACCTACCTCTGCACCTGTCTCAAATCATGGCGGGGAGCAACAAGGTAATGCTCCAGCCATAGGGAATATTTCTTCTTCATGCACGGAGGTCTGTGGAGAAGGCTTAGATTACAAATGCTGTGCCAAGGTATGCCTAGTCAAGATATACCCAGAGGGAAAGCCACGAAGAAACCCGGAGAAAGCCACGAAGATGTATGCCATATTAGATGAACAGAGCAACAGATCGCTTGTTAAGCCTAAATTCTTTGAGATCTTCGGCATAAAGGGACACGCAACACCGTATACTCTCAGAACCTGTTCTGGTCGCGTAGAGACTTTCGGCAGAAGGGCCAATGGGTTTATGGTCTCTCACATCAAGGGGAGAGAGGGAATACCCCTACCAACATTAGTTGAATGTGACCAGATACCAGAAGAAAGGGAAGAGATTCCTACTCCAGAGTTTGCATATCACCATCCGCACTTAAGGCATCTTGTAGATGAGATTCCAGTAATGGACATGAATGCTGAAATCTTGGTCC